>JAAAKE020170644.1:0-11477 GCA_010014785.2 Anisolabis maritima | reverse complement strand
TTTTTACCTTTAAATAGATTAAAAACGTAACCCATCCACTCTTACTCCTTGGTGAACTGATTTATTCGTTGCCCCTTTAAGCGACAACCAAAGACAAAGCCCCACATCGTGGTTGCCTCTCTCCAGGCGTTCCCATGAGATTTCTTTATTATTTTTCTATTTATAAATTTGAATCGGTCTTTTTGTATCAGCTGTGCCCCCCTGAAGACTCCTTTTATATCTAATTTTCATAAGTTACGTCCTTTCAGTTCGAAAGATTGTAATATATACCGCGCTCGCATCCGGGATTCGCGTCTAGCCAAGGCGGCTTTGCTCTCCTGGACCACCTTTTATCTTTAGTTTTCCAAAATATGAACACACATATCTAGCTCGGGCCCGCTTACTATTACAGTTACAATGGTTAACGCCCTCTAATCAATATCAACTATAGCAAGAAAATTTTTAAAATAATAATTAATTGTTGAATAAAACAAATTAATTAGTGGGATTTATTTATTATTGTTAACAAATAGAAGACAAAAATATTGATTTAATTTAATAATTAAGAAATAATTATTTCCCTTCAATCTTTTTTATTTTTATTCGTTTTCATTTGCAAGATTTAATTATGAAGTTTATTTTTGTGCTATTTTTGTGTTAATCTCTTAATCTGCCACAAGCAAAATTTTGGGTTTTCAAAACTTTTTTGAGCCCCAAATGTGAATTTAGGTTCTCAATTATTTTTCCTGTCCTCTATATGGTTGCAAAATTTCAATTTGAAATTCCGAAAGAAGTTGGTCAAACAAAGCGTGACAGACGGACAAACCGCTATTTTATATATATAATAATTGTAACGTAGTTTTCGCACCGCAAGTTCCCATACAGGGGAGTCATTTTACGAGTCATCTCCCTTCACCCCCCCCCCCCA
Organism: Anisolabis maritima; assembly: GCA_010014785.2. Taxonomy (NCBI): domain Eukaryota; kingdom Metazoa; phylum Arthropoda; class Insecta; order Dermaptera; family Anisolabididae; genus Anisolabis; species Anisolabis maritima. The sequence continues at coordinate 10,570 of JAAAKE020170644.1, read as the reverse complement.
CCCACTTTCCTTTTGAAGAAGAAATGGGGAAAAGAAAGCAGGGAGAATTCATTCTCTTTTCTTACCTTAACTGTAGTATCGCTGGTACTATTGAATTTTTTTATTTCGTTGTTTTTATATTATATACATATCAATATATTAATATATCGTTAGATGGCAATTTCAATTTCTTCAGCGTTGGAGCAAGTGCCTTTTCGTTTCGGGTCCACCCCTAACATCCCGTTACTCAAGGCGCCCCGACATTTAATTTGAGAGCCTGGATAAAGAATAGAAGTCATCCCAGCTAGGTTTCCGAGAAATCCGGTCGAGAAAATATTCTCTTGAATGTTCTACGAAGACCTTCTTCTTTATCCACTTTAAATATATATTTTCTTAATACTTATTTTTTTATCTCATTAAATGTGAATTTTTAAAAAAACAAAAGGTTTTGATAACGCACGGACAATTAACATCCAACAAATAATAGTTGCATGTTTGCGTTTGCCTTGCATAAAACTTGTACATACTTGTATATACATACGTACATTGAACTGTAAAGATTATTGTATTAATAACTAATAATAACTAATAATTACTTTATGTACATACATATATTAATATTCTAATAGTATTTTATAATTGTAAATTATTCATTTGAACACGCAAAATTACCAGGAACAAATTGTAAATATATATATAATTTATTTTTAATTTTCCTTAAATATACTTTTACTTTTATGTATTATTAAAATAAATAATCTTAGGTATCTGTATATATAAGTCTGGGGCCGAAACGTGGAACTGGCAACCGGCCCGTCCCGTTACATAATGCACTTGAAAAATTTGTATTATTTGGATTTGGCAGCCTCCAAGTGGAAAATAAAAGCCTTTTCCTAAGAGTGATAAGAAACGTCAACGTGTTTTGGCCCTTCTTCAGGATATAGCCATTGTGTGAGAAAGATAAATATTTCTTTAAAAAAAGTAAAAGTTTTGTTAAGATATCTTCTCAATGAGTGTTTTTGCTCTTTTTCTTTAGTAGAAATATTTTCTTAAACATCGAAAGAGAAATATTTATCGTTCTCAAACAATGTTAATGTTCTGAAGAAGGATCGAAAACTGTTGGCGACGTTGATGAAAATAACCTTTCTTATCACTAATATTTGAAGGCTTTTATTTTCAACCTAAGGCTGCCAAATCGTCATCTTTTATATATATCACAACAATATCATAGTCGAGGAAATATAAATCAATGGAGCATCTGCTTCTGCTGTTTATTTAAAAATTTAAGTTTCAAAAAAAAAAAAAAAAAAAAGATGAAGAAAGCGATTTCTGAAATATAGTGATGATGATCCATGTTGTCGGCTTCCAAGTTGATGTCTCTCTCTCTCTCTCTCTCTCTCAACGGCGATAATGAAGACGTTCGACGGCCAAGAGACAGTGTGTGTCTGTGAACATGATTTCTCAAAAACGAGGCTCATACTTTATACGAGGACGGTCCTTAAAAGTGAGGCAAGTAATGGCAGAGATCATCAATTGAAGGTGCATGTGATAGCCGACACTATTGGCATATCAAAAGAACGTGTTGATCATACAATATCTTACATGAACGCTTGCTTATGAGAAATCTGTCAGCAAGAAGACCAGAAACGAATTCGGATAACCGCTTCTGAGCATTTTTAAACGTAATTGCACTGAATTTTTGCGTCGATTTATTTGTTAACGTTGAATATTCCACTAGACACCCGAAACAAAAATTCAATCAAAACAATGGGTTGCAGTGCACCGAAGAAAGCAAAAGTGGAAGCCACTATGTTTTGGGATGCTATCTTTATAGATTATCTCCAAACGCGTCGTTATTGGACCAGCTGAATAAAAAATTAAAAAAAAAACGACTGCATTTGGCTAGAAAAAAAGTCTTGTTCAACCACGATATTGCAATTGCAAAATTAGTTGAATTACGATTCGAAATTCTTCCTCCACCTTACAGTCCAGATTTAGCTCTGTCCAATTTTTTCTTGTTTCCGAACATGAAAAATTGGCTTGGTGATAAAAGATTTTCATCAAATGAAGAAGAATAAACGATTATTTTGATTCAGAAAATCTTTAAACATCAGAACATTCGTACGGTGCTCTCATCATCTGACAATATATCTTTTTTTTATTCAATAACAAAGATAGGTTAACCCAACATGAGCAACAGAATGTTATTTATTTAATTAAGTGTCTGCATTGCTCTCACCCCCCCCCCCTCCTCCCCTCCCCATTTATGCGTTTATGTGGGCCAGACCTCTCGGGAATTCTCTGAGAAAAAAAGGGAGCATGAGTGAAGCGTAAAGAACCAAAAATTTTCAACGGCTCGTAGTGCGCATACCGCATAGAGACAAAGCATGGATTCCATTTTGGGGGGAGCCATCGTTCTGATGAAGATAGACAATAAATACATGTAAACGATTGGTAGCTGAAAAATGCTTCATTAAGACCTATGGCCTTAAAGTTCTCAACTATCAGACTGATTGCATAGGACTTAGCAATTATTATTTGTCTATTTTACGGTCAGATTGCACAATAAATAAAAAAAAAAAAAAAAAACTTTCTAAATATTAACATATTTATATAAAATTAATTTTCTTGGGGCCAAAGAAAAGATTTACTTATTAAGATTTCGGCTTTTTATATTTGTATTTGTATTATTAGGTCAGCGATCTCATCGGGATCGTTGATTTCTAATATTTATTTATTTAATTTGCTTGTAATAGATAAATAATTTTTATTCATTCTGAAGAGTGCTGATGAACATTAATTTATATATTATACTGCTATATATAATTTTGTATTGTAATATACATATATCTCTTAATGTCTTATACATTCAATCTACCTCTACTGTAAGTTATTATTTTAAATTTACTTTTTAAAGTTGTTGTGTTTTTAATTTTATTGCTCATTTCAGCTCTACTGACTGATGATGGCTGTTTTATCTAATTAAAACCGAAACGTTTCATTATTTTGGGAGTTTTATTTCGATAGAGGCTACCCTACTAGCTTCCTTTACACATATCATTGTTAGAATAGTTTAAGAGAAAATCACAAAAAACTTAAAAACCTATAAGAGTAAGATGGGAGGTATTTCAAAAATCATCTAATAAATAATTGATTTATGAATTTTAATCAAAGTAAAAAAAAAAAAACTAAAAAATTTCATAAGTAAAGGACTAATACTCTTTGGCTCGAGGTGCATGCGACGATGGTAGATAAGGCGGTCTGAAAAGTAAGGGAGGCAAAGATCTCGTTTTAAACGATCACACGGTAGGATCGTTGGTTTTGCAAAGAAGCTTCTTTACGTTGACGAGGATGAGTCCGTTCGTGACGGATATTTAAGTAACTTCTCGTTGATCTGAAGCTTTGAAATTTTATATATTCTCTTTAAATATTGAAGAACTATGAAATGATAAAAAAGTTTTTGGAAAAAATTATTAAAAATATACTTAGCTAGGCTTAACAAATGTATTGGCTAAGATCACAACCCTCCCAAGTGGACAATTTTAGAAGCTACTATCTTCAAGAAGGATTGTCAAAATATTTGACTGGAGAGGTCAGTTTAAAGTTTTTTACCCCCTCACCCCTCTAAAGAGGTAAAAATAGTTTTTTTTTTTTTTTTTTGCTGTAAATGCATATTTTATTTGCAACTTCAACTTTAGTTCGTCACGTAGATTTCAATATTTTCCTTTTGAGCTGATGTTTTGAAATTTTATATAAATCTAAGATTCAAACTACGCTCCAGAAAGAGAAAAAAAAAAAAATCGAGTAGAGAACTTTCCAGAGAAAACAGATAAAAAATGATCATTTTGTTACTTTCCCGCATTCGCTGGATTCCGAACTTAAGCAGGAGGCTTCACCTCCTCTCACTTTCTGCCTAACTTTTTTTTTTTTTTTTCAAATTTTTATAATGGAAAGAATCTGAGTACAAATTTTATTATTTATTGATTTCTCAAATGTTATTATCTTGTCGTAATTGAAATTTGCTAGTTTATAAAAAAAAAAAAGAAATTATTTCCAGTAAATAATCACGTGACGCGACATTTTTTTACATAGTCCTCCTTTTTCATTAATTTTTACACCGGGGAGGAGGCCTCATCTCAAAAATCCGATTCCACAATTGCCCAAATTAAAAACAAAATTATCCTTTTCGAAAATTTTATCTTTTTTTTATTAGGATAAATCTCTGAAACAACTCAACGAAAAAGAACGCAATTCCTTAGAAATTATTAAAATTTGCAGCGTATCGATTCTCAGGGGGCGGAAAAAAAAGGTCCACTAGAACCACGATTTTCTCAACAATTCTATAAATATTTTCATACTTCTTTTTATTAACTTAGACTGGCAAATTTTGAGAAAATCGAAAAAAAAAAAAAAATCAACTAAAAAAGTACATCAGTAAAGTACTACTACCCGTTGGCCAATTTTATTAAGAAGCTTCAAGGTGCAGTCGATGAGGGTGCCTAACTTAAATATAAAATTTCAGTCTGCTACGTTTTTTTATTTTTGAGAAATCTTGTTCACACACACACTTGTGTATGTGTGTAGCTTATATTTTTGATTTTGATTTTTTTAAGTCTTTCGGTATTTAGATTCCGTCCTTATTTATTTATATTCATTGGAGGTTAATATAATATAAATAAATTTTTATCGCTCAGAATGGGAAGCGAACCACCGACGTTTGGTATGTAAAATCAGACCACTGTACCTACTAGGGACAGGGTTGTATTTTGGTTTAAATCTCTAGAACCATTCATCGGAAAAAAAAAAAGAATCCGTTCGTTTAAATAATTAGCGATGTGACATTAATATAATAATAATAATAAAATGTTAAGAATGTTGTTGGTTTTTTTTTTTGAAATTCACAAGATAAAATACGAGAACGTGTTTATAATATTTATAGTATATTAAATACACACACACACACAGCTGGTGACAACTTTTCTACTTTTATTCCTTTATAATGATTCCTCCTTGATCTGCATCTCTCTCTCTTTTCATGCATACAAAGACACAAACATCTTATTTGAGTAACTCAATTGCCAAACTCGTGATCCTTTGCTTTCATTCTTAAGAAAAAAAAAACCCTCGAGAATAAAGATTCAAAAACCGTTATTTTCTTATTTAATAGAAAATTTAATTAGAAGATTAATTTTACTTTAATATTTGGTTCATTCAGAAAATTCGTGTCGATTTTTAAGGCGATTTATATATAATCAAGTTTCACAAAACGCTCATTGACAATGGTTTTCGATATTTTTAGTATAACTTATAAGTCACGTTTTGTAGCGTTTGTGTCATCTTCAGTGATGGAGGATTTATGATCTTCAAAATCGAAATCACCAGGTCTATATTTGTTAACAGTTCTTTCAGCTAAAGCACTTTTTCCAAATCTTATTTAGGGCTTTGACTTTAAGCATAAAGTGACTTTATTTTCTTCAATCTTCAAGAACTAAAACACACACACACACACACTATCGCACTCATACACAGGTGGCCCTTGGGCGTTTTCCGCCTATCTCCACCCAGAAAACTAACACAGGTTAGTTACAGGTTATCTCAAGCAACTTTGTTTCTAAAGATTTACCTTTGTGCACAAATAAAATGTTCAGTAATTTTGACAGACACCCACTTCCCGGATGACCCAGAGTTAAGGAGGCGAGAGGAATACCGCAGTTAAGCTTTTAATCATAAGTTCATGGCAAATAAATGACGGGGAAGGAAACAGGAACCCACCCACTCTCTATGGCAGTGATTCTCACCCTTTTTGGCATCAAGTACCTGTAAATGATAGATATGAGGGTTGCTTATCAGTAGGTATAAATAAAAAAAAAAAAAAAAAAAAAAAAAAAAAAACGATATTTTATACATAATTTTCTTATTATTTTATTCAATTGGCACTCGAGTGCCGGTACCGGTACGCGCGCCACTACTCTAGAGTAACCAAAATGACAGAAGAGAGATATTCTTTGTGTTCCCCCCCCTCCTTCCCATCGCCCCTAAAAGAATCCCCAAAGAAAACTTCCTCGAAAATAAAGCCGAAACCTTTTGAGAGTTTTTATTTTATATTCTCTGACTCTTCCCCTCTTTCTATTTCTATACTCAAAATAGGCTATATTTCCCTAAAAAAAAAAAAAATGAAAATTATTTAACCGCATCTGACGGTAATCAAGAGAAATGATAAAAATAAATATTTGTATTATTTAATTGAAGTGAGCCGGCGACACACTCACGAGTGCGTTGTGTAACAATGCTCTGACGCGCACGCACACAGGTGGGGGTGGGGCGACGTCTTGAGAGACGTTGGACCGGCGCGCACCGCACATTTGCCTCGCACGTTGCTTTGCTATCAGTGCAGTGCGGGACGGCGACCTGCGCGCATCGCGGCACCTCACACACACACACAAACACGCTCGTCGTTCGTTGGTTCGTTCGTTCGTTCGTGTTGTTTGATTTGTGTTTCACCCATGTTGACCGTCTATTGAGTGTTTGTTTTCTCCCCCCCCCCCCCCCTCTTTTTTTTTTTTTAATTCTCCTTTTGGCAAGCCAGGATGTTACTACAACTACAGCAACTGGTGCTCGTTCTCTTCATAGCAGCCACAAGTGAGTTGATGTTCACTTAAATATCATAAATATTTTTCACCGAAAAAAAATTAATCAAAAAAATAATGATTTAAATCTCGCAAAGTAATTATATTCTTTGCTAATAATCAATGTCCAAGATTTTTAATTGGATAATTGAAATGAGAAGTTCTTCATCTTCACAGACTCGTGGTCCATGCCACGCGACAACCACATAACCTTTTAATTGCCAGGCCACTTAATTTAATTAGATATAATCTTTTTTTTTCCGTCTTAATTGTCATTTATTTGGGACAAATTCACAAGTATTAAAAAATAGTGTTGCCACTAGATAACCAACCAAATTTTTTTGTCCATTTTCTGATTAAATTTTGAAGTTTCATGATATTAAAATATAAATATTTTTGCTAATTAAATTTTTTATTATATTTATCGGGCTAAATTAGAAATGGAAAAATTGATGGTATCTCTTGGAAGCTGATGCTGATATGCTATCGGAAAGAAAAAAATTGTTGTGAGTACGACACATGACACAACTATCTCTTATCTGCTTAGACAAGAGAGAGAAATATGGTGTGCCATCCCGCCAGATTTTTTTCTTTTCGATAGCATATCAGCATCAGCTTCCAAGAGATACCATCAATTTTTCCATTCCTAATTTAGAAAGAGGATACTTAAGAAAAAGTTGTGTAATGTGCTCTAATGACACCAGATTTTTGTATTATTTACAAGAAGGGAGGAGGAGAGAGATTTTTTAATGTAGCCTCTTAATTTGATGGGTAGATAAATAATTATCAATTAATTGCCTTCATCAAGAGAATATTATTTTATTTTTTACCATCAATCCCGCGCTGCGGGGTCGGCACTCCTATTTAACGCAAGGTTCTCTCTCCAACAGGCCATATCACATCTATCCGAACCATCCATTTTTTAATTAATTATTAGTAAAAATTTTAGTAATCGAAGATAATGAGGAGTAAAGGAAAATGCAGCAGCAGATTTTATTTCACACTTACGAGTACAACGTTTCGGCAACATAATGTGCCTTCTTAATTAAATTTCTATGTTAAATAAAGTCCAAACTTAGGGGAAGGCAATTCTACCTCTAGTCCCCCCCCCCTCCTTTCTCCTTCAAATTCAAATACTTGCAGCCCCTTAGATCTTCTTCTATCTATTGATGATCTAAGGGTCAGTGGTTCACTTTCAATTGTCAAAGTAATTCTTCTCTTTTTGCATCCAGAGGACATGGGATAATTAAAGCCGAAACTTTACATTATTTGGGATATTTATTTCATTCGAATGGCTAATTTCCTCGTCTTTCTAATGTGAACGTTAACTCTAAAGAGATTTTACTTTTCCGCACTTTTATCGTATATAATAGTAAGAGAAAAGTATCATCATCATGAAAAATTTCACCTCAAATTTTTTTAAGTATATTTTCGTTTCAAGTGAAACTTAAAAAAAGTAAACTTCATTTATTTCTTTTCATTTGGACCATTTAGACTCACCTACTGGGAACCCCGATTATTTAGGCGCTTTCTCGCACTGAGACAGATACCTCAGAGAGCCCAGAAGGCCTCAGCACTCAAGTTACTTATTTTCAAACTCTAACTACTCCTATATCTAATTCCAACATGTGTGTGTCCCTTTCATCATCATCAGGATGTCGTTTTTTGAGGAGGGCCTCTCTCAGCACAGGACTGCATCCTTCCCTTCCATAGGACGGGGTGTCACAGCAACTCCCCTCTTCTCGTAGAGTTGCTTGTGGTGGGATCCAATGTTCCAATCCAGGACATACTTGAGGATTTGTTTACATTAAATATTTTTATTTAACGAAAAATTCTCAAAAATGTAAAAAAATATCTCAAAGTATGTTGTTGTGTGTATCTAACTTTTATTTTGACTTTTATTTCTGGAACCACTCATTGGAAAAGAATGAAATTTAACATTTAATTTTATAGTCCTAAGTGGCTAAAATGGCATTCAAATTTGAAGCAAATCCACAGGGGGTCTGTAAATTAAAGGAAGATTTTCCAAATTATTGTATGTCTAGCCAATTTAATCAAAATCGTAGAAGAGGTTGTTTAAGAGAAAATCACTAAAAGTGTAAAATGAGACCCAAATGGGGATAAGGGTTAATTTCAAAGAACATGTAATAAATAATTGATATATGAATTTGAATCAAATTCATTAGAGAGAATTTTAAGAAAATCGGAAAAAACCAAAAAAACGTACATTAGTACTAGTACTCTTTGCCTGATTTTATTCAAAAGCTTCGAGGTTCAAGCCACCTAGTTTAAATATAAAGCCTCGTATGTTTTTTGGTTTTTGAAAAATCTTGTTCTTACATGCACATACAGATCATTTTACAAGAACCATTTTTTAGACCGAGGGGAACTTAAAACGTGTATTTCGGTAGAAATCACGTCATCGAATTTTTTTTACGGTCTTAAACCTCTTTTATAAAAATGGTTTAAGCAAAATTTTTTCAGAAACCAGACCATACACTGATGAAGATATGCATATTCTATCGAAACCTTTAGATATAAATATATTTTTTTGTTATTCTGAGCCTACGCTATTCTCTAAATTAAAATTCACACTACGCGGGGAGTCTTTTCACAACGTAATTGATATAGAGAATAAAAAAATTTGGTCCTTTGTCAAAATGAAACGAAGGGATGGAAGTGAAGGGAGAGGGGGGGGGGGGAGATGAAGAACATATCCGAATGTCAGCTGTCTATCCCATCGAGACGAACGTCAAATCGCTTCGCCATTATTTGCGTACTTAGCAAATTTTATATGTAGATAATGTGCAACAATCCCTTAGGATATTAACTATAAATCTGGCCGAAAAGAAGATTCAATGAGATTAAACATAATTTCAGTTTTCTTTCTCTGACGTTTGTTTATAAATCCCAATTTTTTTTTTTTTTTTTTTTTAAGAATAAATCCGCACACACAACGAATTATTATGAAAATTATTCTAGGTCTGAAGACAGTTGTCTTAATTATTATCACTGAATTTCAATAGATTTGGTCCAGTGGATGCTGAAAAAATATTGGTTTTACCGTCCTCTGCTGACCTATTCATTTCAAATTTTAATAGCTTTTTAGGTACCTCTAAGGCTATAAAATTCTTAAGTTTCATCCTTTTCCGATAAATGATTTTAGAGATTAAACCAAAATAAAAGCAACATATCACACAAATACGACTGCAGCAGAAAAAAGAATATAAAATAAAAAAACAAATTCTGTTTCAAAATTGAGAGATGCTCAGCCCGGACCATTGTTGAAGTTTCGCTCACAACGAATTCTGACCAACTCAAAAAAAAATTCTATTTTTTGATTTTCAACTTCCATTCAGCACAATCTGGATTTTCGTTTGTTCCTGATTACGTCATTTCCTAGGCTTGTTTTTTTACAAGGAATTTCTTCATTCCTTCACTTGAATAGTTGAACAAATGTGAGTTGTTCATGTCGTGCTATTTAGCATTGTTTCCGTATTTAGGGAAGCGGGAATCTTTTCCTAGTATTTCGATCCCCGCCTCCTCGCCATCATTCTTTTATTTGCTAAAATTTTGACATTATTTTTTTCTGTTCTTGTTAATATACAACTCTATTTATAACGAAAAAAAAACTGATTAAATCACATTAAATATCCGTGAATGATATTTTGACATATCCAGTTAAAAAAAAAAGAAAGAAAGAAAGAAAAAAAAAAAAGGAAAAATATCAAATTTCACTTGGATGATTTGCTGTTGCTGCTGTTGATGTTTATTTTATTTTTTATTTTTTTTTAAGCAAAAACCGTTGTAGAGAGACCAGGACTCGAACCTGGACCATTGCGCAACCCACACACACATAGAGAGAGAGAGAGAGAGGGAGAGAGGGAGAGAAAAGGAGGAGGAGCTTAATTAACGTCCTCTCTCTCGCGCGCTTAATCCACTTATGAATTCACCCTGCCTGCCTG
>JAAAKE020170622.1:0-11478 GCA_010014785.2 Anisolabis maritima | reverse complement strand
GACGAACATTGGATTTGTATTAAAATTTCCAAATTTTATATTAAAATAAATAATGGCATCATCTACTAAACGGGCTTGGCGTTTACGTAAGTTAATTTTTTAAAATTAAAATATATAAAAATTTAAAATTTTAATAAAAAATTTTTTTTAGAAGATTTTGTGGCCCATGCATCGAATGTTAATTGTTTGGCACTTGGCCATAAATCCGGCCGAGTTCTTGTCACCGGAGGAGATGACAAAAAAGTCAATTTATGGGCTGTTGGCAAGCTCAACTGTATTATGGTATTTAAACAAAAGGTTAAACTGCACCATAGAGGAGGCTGTCATATATGAACGCCAGTAATCTCAGAATCCTAGATTAACATGTTATCAGCCTTCGGGAGGTAAATTAAAAAAATATATTCAGCTCCAAACGTCAAATTCTTCTTCTGGATGGGAGGAACTAAATTGATTCCATTCGTTTTGGTGAAGTTCAGTTCGATCCGGTTTTATTTCGAGTTTAATATTTAATTAACGAAAATTTCCTAAAGATTACCATGTAGAGTAACTATTCTGATTTTATAGTTTTGTTGAATTCATTGCCTGTTTTCTTAATAAGAAAATATAAAATTGAATCGTTCTGAATTGAATTGAAGCGAATTTTAGTTTTTCCGAGCTATAGAAAATCGAAATTAATTTCTCATTCACAAATATAAAATATTTTCCTTAAGCGTAATTATTCTAATACTGGTCCAAATATGTTAACCTCCCGTACAATGCAGTTTAATCATTCTTTTCAAATGTCATTTTTAGCAACTAATTATTTTGAAATTGTTTAGAGCCTTAGTGGTCATGTATCTCCAGTGGAATGTGTCAAATTTGGTCATACAGAAGAATTAGTTTGCGCTGGGTCTCGCCATGGAGCTTTAAAAGTATGGGATCTAGAGGCTGTGAAAATTGTTAAAACATTAACTGGTCATAAATCAAGTATTCGATGCATTGATTTCCATCCCTACGGGGACTTTTTGACATCTGGTTCTCTAGACACCTCTATTAAAGTATGAGTTAAATATATCAACTATTTTATAACATATAACATAAATATATAACATTTATTTCAGTTATGGGATATTAGAAGGAAAGGCTGTATTTTTACATATAAAGGTCATAGATTATCTGTGAATAGTATTAAATTTAGTCCAGATGGTCAATGGATTGCCTCAGGTGGTGAAGATGGAATCGTCAAGGTAAGAGAAACTTATTTTTAATCATCGTTCTATTTTTAATTTTATATATTTATCAACAAGTCTTTCAAAAACTTTCTTTAAATTAACCCCACTCACTCACTCTATATCTTTACTAAAACCGTTTGTTATTTTATCAGGGCAGGCTTAGATATCTAAAAAATATCATGTGATGCCCAACAACTTTCCTTATCTTAGATAAGAGAGAGTTGTGATGTGCTGTCACACCATATTTTTTTGCGTCAAGTTTTTTTGTATTCAATCAATTATAAATATTTATACTTTGTTACAATGGCAACGAGTTCTCCTATTTATTAAATATAAATACATTTCAGTTCCTAGTTTTTTCTTTATCTAAGCCGGTTATTCTCTTTTATTTTATGATTTTATTTTAAAATCATGTTATTTTAAAATTCGAAAAACATATACCCATGGATGGCCATTCTGAAGGGGGAGTAAACTCCAGGGTATTTTTTTTATTTTATATCTAAATGAAAACTTTTTACTTTGGAATTTTTACATTAACTAGGAGCATTATCTTTTTGTTAGAGGGGGGAGGGAAGAGCGCCTTCTTTAGGGACAATTGACCCACTCATCATCTATTCTCAATTAAATTAACACATATTAATTTAATGAAATGAGGATGATTAATAGTAGTAGTCATAGTATTGCAATAAGTCCTTCAAAATTCTTTAATTTCGGTTTTAAGATGAAAATTAATTTTTTTTTTCAGCTTTGGGATATTAGAGCAGGTAGACTATTAAAAGAACTTTGTGATCATGGAGGACCAGTAACTGCGGTGGAATTTCACCCCAATGAGTTCCTACTAGCTTCAAGTAGTGCCGACAAAAGAGTTGATTTTTGGGAACTGGAGAATTTCAATTTAGTTTCAACAACTGATCGAGAGTCGACTATCATTAGGTATATTATAGAAAATGGCTTTTGAGAAATATACATTTTTTTTATCTGAGATAAGTTACCCATACATTATAATAATATGAAAAAATATATCCCAAGTTAATTTCATTAATAATCAGTTTCCTGTTATTCTAATATTTCTAATACTTCTAAAAGATAAGATAAAATTTAATTTTTCCTTTATAGATATTAATTTAATTTTAATGAAAATTTTAAACTGCTTGTTAATTTTGCTTTTTTCTAAATATTAATACATAAATACTGTCCTTTTCCCTAAATCTTAATATTTTTGTAATCTTATAATCTTATTTTTATAAAATTCAGTCTTAAATAATATAAAAAATCAATAAAAAAATAATTTTTTATAAAAGTTTTTTATACTATAATTATATCTTCTATATTATATATCAGAGTTTTTAAAGTGTGAGTCGGGACATCCATGGCCATTTAGACTGCGTCCTTATTTATTACCATACCTTATTTATTACCATATTTTATACCAATTGGTAACCAATATAATATAAATAAATTTTTGTCGTTCAGGACTGGAAGTGAACCATTGATCTTTGGTGAAGCCCTTTACCTCTGCACCAAGGTACAGGGCTAACGAAAATTTTGAATGAAAAAAAAAATTCAACAATAAATGAAAGTCTTTCAAATTTTAATTCCTAAAACTTTGCTTTATATATTAAAAGTTGCATAAATATTCCCGTCTAAAAAAGGATTACCTAAAAATTTCTCTATCGAAAATGGGTTGTAAATATATAAGTTTAATAAATCCTTTTCTATTTTATTTATCGAGGGGCGAAAGAGAACACTAGACATCAATGCATCCCAAACAATGTAACAATTCCCAATTAAAGAAAAAGAGTGGATCTGAGATAGAACAAAATTGTTTTGAACTTTGGATGATACAAGACTATAAAACATGCATTTATAATGCCTCGACTGAAAAAAAAATTAAAAAGCTAAACTGAATCTAAACAGTAATACAATTTTTTGAATTGCCACCCCCTTCTTTCAGAGAGATATAATATTAAAAATATGGCGTACATTCATGCACGTGAACAAGTTAATAAAAAATAATTTTTTATTATTCCATAAAGTTATATTGGCCATAGGTGAAGTCAGAAAATTTTTCGGAGGCATGATATCGGGCTCTTTCGAAGGAGGCAGGTCTTGTGAGCACGTTTTTTTAATTTTTTTCCAACTCTAGTGGAAGAAATGGTTGTATGGCCTAGAGGATGGAATATTATTGCACCATAGCATTTTTTGGTAGAAAATATTCTTCATCTTTAGACAAGTATTCGTTGACGAAGAATATTTTCTTGAAATCTCATTTTCGGTTCAATAACACGCAGTCCTATATTTAATTAATTATTTATTTATGTAATTCGTAAAATAATAATATATAGATCTGCTATACAGGAAGTCTCTCTCAAAGAGAGCTCAAAAAAAAAAATTAATTTAAATTAATAAGATAGGGGGAAATTAATATATCTTATTTATATTTCTAATAAATCATCGAGAAATCTAAGTGTACTCTTCGGCTTCTGGATATATTTGAACTTGGCAGCCCTTTGGATGTAGTAGGGTTTGAACTTAAGCCGGGTGTTCTTCCATAATTTCACTTATCTTGTTTTTGTACTCATTTATGTGAAAAATATAGATGTGATTATGCAGAATAAAAGATTTCATAGTCTTCAACCACTAGATTTTTCTCTGAGGTTTCATTCCCAAGAAGGTGACAACAAAAATCACCTTAATTAAAGCATATAATATGGATAGTTTAAGATGGTATCTTAAATTCTGACTGCCACTTTAAGGATTGTGAGTCAATTTTGACTCTGAAAGCGCTATTTCTAGTAAATATTGTTGTCGTTATTAATTTTTTTAATTTCCTCCTAATTTGAATTAACTTGTTTCGGGGCTGCTCTTCAGTGAGACACTCTGTTTATAAAATTCACACATTGATAAATTTGTGTTTTTAGGTGTATTTCATTCAGTGAGAGCGGTGAAGTATTATTTGCTGGAGCTCAAGATTCTCTTAAAGTCTATGGTTGGGAACCCGCAAGGACCCATGATTCAGTCCCAACCGGATGGTCCAAGGTAATAAATTTTAATAGCTAGAGCCCCCCCACCACTCCCCTACCTCTCACTGCCTTTATAATATAGGAGAATAATAAAGTTAAAATTGTATACATTTTTATATTTTTCTAGATTCAAGATATCGCTGTAACAGAGAAGCAATTAATTGGAGCAGCTTATCATGCAGCTAATGTTGCTCTCTATGTTGTGGATTTATGTAGAGTGCAACCTTTTGGCGGCCCAACAACTCACGCCAACCCATTTGCTCACGGACAAAGCATACGTAAAAGTTTTAGTAGAGAAGGCCCTTTCACACCACCGAAGACAACGTATGTAGCCATGTTATCTAATTATTATTATTATATACAAAAACTGTTATTCATCCATATTTATTGATTTGGTTTTTTTTTATACAATTTGAATAAATCCTTATATATATAATATTTATTTCAAAAAAAATTATTTTCTCATAGGATAGAGAGAAAAAGTTCTTTCGTATTTTAAAGAAAACATCATCAAATCAATTTATCAAAATAACATAAATAACTGATGGACGTTATAAAAGAACTCCTTTTATATTATACAACAGACTCACTAGCAACATGCATTTTTGAATTAAAAGCAAAATTTCCTGCTTATTTAAGCAGAACTTTCCCTCCAACCTATATATTTAACATATTTATATAATCATCATCAGTTTAAGCCAGCACCTATCCATGACTCCTAATAATAGACAATAGCCATAGATAGACATCAAGGCAAGGGCAACTATAAGCCATTTTTAAAAAAATCTTTATTCTAACTTTATGCAACTTATTATACTTCACATAGGACTGTCCAGAGCTTATTCAGGTGCAGAGATGGACACCAACTAAACTTTGAGTAAACGTATGATTAAAAATTTAGTTTAACTACATTTTTAATCAAACTAAATAAGTTAACTAAATTTTTAATCATATTAAATTAATTTCAAATCAAGATTTGAGTAAATTAATTATAATTAAATATTTTTTGGGCCTTAACTCAGGATCTAGTGGTCTCATTTCCATCGATTTAGAGAAATTATTCAGAGCACCTTTAATTCACTTAGAAATTTACAGGGGTGAATTTTTTGGGTATTACGCCTTAACTAACACTATATTATAGGCTGTATATGAAGAGGCAGTGGCTAAGATGGATTACGAATATAGAGTATGCAATAGCTCGAGTTCGAATCCGGCTTGCCGCAATTATTTCCAACTCTGCCAGAAGTCTCCTCCTGGGGTAGGAAAGTGGGAGATAATCTCACCCCCAGCAACCCAAATGGTATCACAATGGGCCATTACTGATGAGTCTTCCAATGGAGGGCGTCAACCACCTCAATCTAACCTAACTTAACTTAGGGTCTATATAAGAAGCTTGATGGGCTTTAGTAGGTTGACAATAACTTAAAAGTCTATCTGTTCCTACAATTTCAGAATTAACAAAAAATAATATTAAAGAAAAACAAAAACAAAAATTCATAAAACAAAAAAATTTTTATTAAAATATTAATGACAGTAAAAAGGAAATTAAAAGAAATAGTTTAAGTTTTCCTCCACACTTTAAGGATTAGAGTAAGTTACTTATTTTGTTTTCTTTTTTTAGAGTTGATGTTAGACCAACAATTGAAGAATCAGATCGTTCAGGGACTGATCCTGAAGATGAAACATTTTATGCAGATATTCAAAATGTTAAGGATTACAAAGCAATATTTCAACCCAACCGAATACGTAAGTGGCTATATAATTGAATAATTTCCTTATTTAATTGTATCATCTTTTTTTATGAGCTTCAGCTTATTTCATTATAAGATATCTTTAAAATGCTTTCTCTTTGCTTTATTTTTTTATTTTCACGTTAAATGACATTAAAACTTATCTTATAAAAAAAACCAATATTTTATGAAATATAAGGATTATATAAATTATTTATAATTTTTAATAAAAAATTTTATTTACTTTTGTAGTTGATTTGTAAAAAATTATCTTTCCATTTTTATTTATTTATTTCAAAAAGGTTATAAAATAAAAATAAACCTGATCTAGTCGACCGACACGAAATAGTTAAAAAACTACATTATTCATAGTAGTTTTTTTTTTGTAAAACCATGGAATTTATTAAGAGTTCATTTTAATAAAAAAAAAGAAAAGAAAAGTTTTTCTCTAAATTCTCTCTAAATAATAAAGAATACAAAAAAAAAAAAAAAATGTAATCAATTCAATTGAGGTCGGGTTAGGTAATATATATCAGAAATTGATATAATCAAGATCATAAATGAAAAATAAATCTTCACACAACACATTGTCACCCGGGGGTAACTTATTCTGTGTGGTTCACGTTTCCCAAGAGGAGGCATCAATGATAGAGTTAGATAAATTTTTGATTTGAGGACACGGGTTAGTTTCATCTCGGGATTAGAAGTTGAATTTTTTCAAATCGGGTAGTAAAGCTCAATGGCCTTACGTTAAAATCTCATAAATTCAAATTTGATGTTTATAATACCTACCCCTTCTAAGAGTCGGCCGGTATTAATAAACACTTAATATACTATGTAATATATACTTATATTCTTGAGAATTGCAACTTTATTATTTTTTGTTTTTGTTGTATCTTTCTTATTTGCTTGGCTTCACGTTTGCACGTAGCATGCTTATTTCTTGTGTTTCAGTTTTGCGAACACCTCCACCTTTTCCCGCCCCTGAAGATGAAAATGGTAAGCAGATATGAATATGTTTAATCATATTCTTATGTTTATCAAAAATTTGCTTAGCTCTTTCTTGTTTTAATTTTTTAGTAACTATTTAAAAATAAACTTTTATTACTTTTTTTAAATCTTACATAAAAATAGGCTTTTCTTTGATAAATTAAAATAAAATAAAATTGAAGAGGTGAGGGTAGCTTATAAACTAGACCTTCAATTCTATTAGAATATAAATATTTAGCTGAAAAAATTTAAATAATTTTTAATTAACTTTTAAATAACTAATTTTTTCTCACACATTTTCCAATGCATCCGAAAATTGAAATTTTACTCAATACAGAGGAATAACAAAGAATTTTGAACTTTTTGTTCAACAGTCTCAAATTTAAATTTTAGTATGCATTTTTATATCGTTCTTTTTTTCTCTTTTACATTTTCAGATATCTCGATTCCCTCTTTTAACATTTTTCTAAAGCAGCATCATTCCTTCGAAACTAATCTCCATTTATTAGGGAATTATTCTGATATAAATTTTAAAACTTAAATAACTAATTTTTTTTTCTAAATGTGTCTAATAATATAGAAATTTAACAAATATTTTATTTATAATGCCAATTTATGATTTCAGATACAATGTTACCTCAAGAAATTCGGTTAAGTGAATCTCCAGTAAATGATGCAGATTCAGCCCCAATTACTCCTTACACAACCCCACCTCGAAGTCTTGAATTACCACCCTCAATGCCAATAGAAACTGGAAATTCTCGACAAACAAACATACAGCCTCCACCTGGACCACAAAGAAGTGCTACCACTCTAGAAGGCAGGGAACATACCAGGCGGAAAAGTGCATGTACCAAGGAAGAAGGGTCAACTACTGACTTCATGGAACTCGACTTCCCTGTTAAGTCAGTAAAACATAATTTTTCGAAAATGAAGTAAAATAAAATATTAAAGAAAAAATTTTAAATTCTTTTAGATTAAATAATTTGAGACATTGCCCGAGTGAACCTTCTCTTAATAGAAATTCCCAAACACAGAGTTCAACGTTATCACGAAACACTAAAACAAATATACAAAATAATAAAATTGAACCGATAAAACCACAGGTAGGCTTTAGCTTATTCTTCTAACTTTTAAAATAAAGTTCAATTTTTTTTTTATTTTAAAAATATTAAAGATTTAGAGATAGTAATTAAACTTTTAAAAATTCGGGACATTATGCAAGGATGCTTCCTGCTATTTAAATATCCGCTCTAAAAAATTCACTTTATAATCGAAGAAATGGGATGCTAATAGCCAAAGAGACAAAGAATGGAAAAAAATTTTGCCTTATCCATCTCTTTTGGCTGCTTGCATCCTATCACTTCAAATAACATATCTAGTTATAGAATAAAAAAAAAAACTTAAAAAAAAACATAGATACCATTCGTTTCTTATTTTTTTTTTATTTTTTATTAAATATTACATTAAAATATATTTTTAGAGAAGTTCGCGAGCTCCAAGTCCTTCAAGACAGCAACCAGCAGAATCAAATCGTACTTCTCGAAGAGATGTTGGGGTTTCTGTGCAACAACAACAAACTCAAACAACAATACAACGACAATTCAAGACAACAAGACAATCGGTTTCTTATGTTCGGCCTACAACTCCACCTTCACGTCCTGATCCACCTCAATCTCTCCGAATCCAACAAAGTCCACCGCCCACATATCGGGAACGTAATCGTTTAGGAGAAGGAGAAAGTGGAATGATGAACTCACCAAGTCCAACAGAACCTGAAACTATTGTACCTATGTGTGGTGACCGTCCAGCAGGAATTGAAATTGAAGATTTTCTTCCGGTAAAAATATATCTATTAAAAATTTTTTATTTACTTATATTTTAATTTTAATTATTGTTATCGCTTAGCAACCTAAGTCTTTTAGTTGTAATTTTTTTTTTCTACTTTAATATTAAATAATAATAAATTACTAAGCCCTGAAAGAAGTTTTATATGCTAAACAATTTTTGGAATAAAGAGATTTTCCAGAAAAAAATAATAAAAAATGAAGGTATCATTCAAAATTCACTCATAAGTCCCTATCCCTTGGAGTAAAGTCAAAACTCTGGTTCCAATAGTAAATGTTCCTAGTGATAAAATTTGTTTAAAACAATTGTCTACCATTAATTTTAAAAGATATAATATGATAACGGTTATCTTAATATTTATAAACTGTTTCTTTGGTTGCCACTTTGTTGCGCATCATAAACTTCTTCCAACATATTAATCGGTTAATTAAGAAAATTAATTGTGCCGTGTTTGCATGAATCACTCCGTAAAAAACGCCCTGATTATTGAACCTATAATTAATGATTTTTAATAATTACTATAGTAAGCTCCAACTCCCATTGAATAAAATGTGCATGAATTTTTCATTAAACATTCAACAAACATCATTCTAGGCACAATGTGACTTTTCTTTCCACGGCTGAAATTTCTACTTCGTGAAAATAGTTTTGAATCTATAAAGGAAAGAAAACAATTCTTGACCGATCTAAACACTATTCAAAAATTAATAACTACTGCTTTTAAAGACTAGAAAAATCATTTGGATAACTCTATTGCTTGGGATTAGGATTATTTTGAAAGGGACAAAATAAATTTGGATTAAATGTAAAAATGTGTTTTATTTAACCAATTTTGCTTTCTTTTGATCACAGTTGTTTTGCTCTTGTTCTTAAAAATCAATGAAAAACACTAAATAAAAATTATTCATCTCTGAAAAAATTTATACACCCCATTCTCATTTTAAAAATATAGGATTGTAAGATCTGGTATTAATATGTGGAACAGTCTGTCTGTCATTACTTGGGATTATAGTCCTCTGCCCCCTATGATTAAATCTATTGTAAATTTTGTCAAATCAAATACTAGAGTTGTGTGAAAATTTTATTTAGATCTCAAGCGCAGAGATTAACTGAGGTAGTATGAGGTGCCCTTCTTGTTATGCTTTTGGTAAGGTTTTCCTTAACAACTTAAAGAGAATGTCAGGATGGCTAATGCGTCGTTTAGTCCTGGTTACATGTTATTGCGCTTAATTATGAATTATGTTTTTATCTTTTTCTTTCGATTGAAATCTTTTATTTGATTTATTTTTTTTTTGTATTTGTTTTGTTTATTGTATGTTGTTTTATGTTATATATTTGTAAATTTATATTTATTTGTATTTAATTGGCCCTAGCCACCGAGGACTTGTGCCTCTAAGCGGACCGTAAATAAATTTATTATATTTATTTATTTATACAATAAGTTGGACGTAAAGTTCTGTCGTATTCTAAATAAACAGTTAATTTTGCTTGTAAATCAAAAACACATGTTGCTAGTGAGTTATATGGAATTATATTTGTTTTTTTACCTGCTGTATAATATAAAAGGAGTTTTTTTATACAGTTCATCAGTTACTTGTGATATTTAGAGTGAAGAAGATGTCAGTGGATAAAGTTACATTTACGATATTGTATTTTGTATGAGTTCCAGAGAGGAAGCAACACATCGGTTGCATGTGTTGGTTTAATAAATTTCGTTCCGGGGATCTGAACATCAAAGAAGGTAATCGATCTTGACGAAGATCTGTCCAAGATCGATAATGATATTTTGCGGTTCATGTTGGAGATTAATCTACATTTAACAACTAGAGAAATTGCAGAAGATTTCGGCATCCATCATACAACTGTTGGAGACCACATTAAATCTCTTGGGTTTGTCTTAAAGCAAAGCATTTGGGTCCCATATGAATTGACTGAAAAGAATTTGTTTAATCGTATAAGAATATGTTCATGACATCTCATTAGACACAATGTGGAACCGTTTTTGGACAAGCTGTTTACTGGAGAAGAAAAGTGGATTCTTTACGAAAATATTAAGAGAAGAAAAGCTTACTGCAAACCTTAAACATCCTCAGCAACTCTTGCGAAACCAAAAATTCATCAAGGAAAAGTACTGCTCTGTTTGTGGTAGGGGGGGGAGTAGAAAAGGGCCAGTGTATTACGAGTTGCTAAAACAAGGAAAAACTGTCAATACGATTATGTACTCTAACCAGATTAATAAATTGCAAGCAGCTATCAAAGAAAAAAGACAAGACCAGCATTAGCGTTCAGAAAAGGAATCGTATTCTACTATGACAATGCCGGACCATATACCGCAATGGTGATACAACAAAAATTTAATGCTTTGGGATGGGAAGTTCTTAGCCATCCACCATATTCACCTGATATTGCACCATCTGATTACTACCTATTCAGATCTCTGCAAAATTATCTAAAATGCAATTCTTTCGAAAGTATTTCCAAGCCAGTTGCTGGCTATTTTCACTCCAAGGACGAGAACTTTTACAAAATAGGAATTGACAGGTTACCTGAAAGATGGCAACAAGTTGTTACAAATAATGGAAATTATAACATTGAATAATTTTTTTTTTTTTTATTAATTTTAAAGTCATTTTTGACTGCTGCGGTCATTATGACTATATTATATATAATTATATT
>JAAAKE020170600.1:0-11480 GCA_010014785.2 Anisolabis maritima | reverse complement strand
ATAATGGCCATGATATTTCCCAGGGCCCATCATATTTGACTGATGAGGGGCAAAGTGAGCTGGAGCTGGCTGAGCTGTCCCGCCACCGCCACCGCCACTGCCTCCACCACCACCACCGCCACTTCCGCCACCACTTGTGCCTCCACCTGAAGATACAGCTGCTGCTGCAGCGGCCGCTGCAGCCGCCGTACCGTAACGTGCAGACGTCTGATGGATGGCGGCTGGCAATGAACCCGGAAAATGGCCTCCAAAGGCCGGAAAGTTCATAGCGAAGCTCGAAGCAACTTCGTCAGCACATTTCCGCTCTGTAAGAGAAAAAAATTATAAATACTATTTGAGATATTCTTTTTCTTTTTGATGAATAATAATCTGAAAATGAAAATATATAATAGCAGTGATGCACAATCTCTTGTAGATGCAGTTTGTAGAGGGATGATGCCTAAATAAAATAATTAAAAATAAAATATAAAAAAAGCTTAAATCTAAATAACAAATATATTATTTTTATTTAATATTTTCTTACCGAATTTATACATTTTAGCTTTCCTCCAGTGAGGCTCGCAGTCTTGCGCCAAAACGGATTCTGCGGCCCTTTGAGGAAAAACAGAAAAATATTGTGCATCACTGATATAGTAATAATAAAAAAATAAAAGAATTATATCGAAATCGTGCAAAGGGAGGTGTTAGTAAAATATATATATATATATATATATATATATATATATAATGATAAACAATTAATTTAATATATAAAAAGGAAAATTAGTGATATAACTAAATGAAAAACAGCCGTTAATGTATTTATTTATTTATTTATAGAGAGAATGTCAATACTTTTCTTCAATTTAAAGCCTACCTTGTATGCATTTTTATGTCGATCCCGGATTCGTTGAGAGAATTTACGAGCCTAATAATTAACACACAAAATATTTTAACAAAATATAAACAAAATGATTAATATACCATGCTTTGCATAAATTAGTTTCATACTGTTTTTCGTAAAGTTGGATAAACCACAAATATATTAATTACATCGTCTGTGCGAGGCTATAGATGACAATTTTTTCCAAACCCATTTTTCTCAAAATTTGATTATGTTTATAAAAAGTAAGTGTAATAAACTCCATAATACAAATAAAAAAAGATATTTTTCTCCCCTCTAAAGCACAAAAAAGTGGGGAATTCAATTTATAATTTTATAAAAATATTCAAAAATTAGAATCAGTATTTTAAGACTTGATTATTTTAAGAATAATAATATGTATATTACTAAAATATTATTTATATTTTTAATTTTTTACAAAAATCTGAATTTAAATAATTTTAAAGATTGAAATAAATATTAAATCAATTTTATTTTATAAAAATTCATTAACATTTAAAATTCTTGGGATACAAAAATTGACATAACCAAACCACTTGTGATGTTTCTAATTAAATCACTGAAAAATCTTTATTTTTCTAAAATCTGTTATACTAGCCATCTTTCTTTAGATGAGCTCACACAACTGGTGTTGAAATTGTTTGTGATTTGTCTTGACTCAAAAAATCAATGTGAAAAAATTTTTGCAAAGCTTGATATAAACTTTTTTTTTAAATAGGAATCAGAAATAATAAACGTGATAATTCATTAGAAAGAAAGAACCATTAATAGGAATATAAAAATATACCTACCCTGCATTTGAATAACAATATATATATATATATTGTTATACAAATAAAAGTAAAAAAATATAATATATAATTTTAAATATTTAGCAAAAATTGATAAAAATTTATATTGAAAAAAATTTTCCTTTATCCATGTTATGGCCAGATAAATATTAATTCCCTCATAAAGGTATGTTTGATAAAATATTTGTAGACACGTTTGCCATAAGAGAGTAATGATTTGGTTAAATAATGGGAGGGAGGTTTTTTTTTCTTAATTAATATTAATAAATGTATAATTAATTCTTTTCTAAATCTTTCATTGTTGAATTTTCGGATCGGAAGTTAACAATCAAAACTTTTTTTGGCATTTTTCTGGGATAGGTTACTCTAGGAATAGGCGGATAAATTTTTGCCTCTGCGATATAAGTGTAGCTGCTTTATCACTAGGTGTTCTTAAAATTTTTATGAGTTTTTTTTATATTTTATCAATCTTCAGTTATATATCGAAAAAATAAATAAATAAATCTACTACTTTAAATAAATAAATTGCTTTGGTGATTAATGCCCTTGAATTTTTGCCACTAGGAAGAACAATGTCGATCCCACCTAACTCCAAACGTATTTCTTGCTACACTCTGATCTGTTAATATTTTAGTATATCATATTATAAATGGGGATAAATATTAATAATTCAGCGTTTTTTTTTTGTTAATTATATTGATTTGTTAATTTTAATTATTTGATTATATTGTTGGATTAAATTAAAAACTTTTAATTCATTAAGTGGCTAGAAAATAGTTGACATTTTAAAAAGTTAGAAAAATTTTTATTATGATGAAAAAAAAACAAAATATTTTCTAATGAAATTTAACTAAAATATTAATAGCCGGCTGGGTGTTTTGCTAATGCTGTTTAAAACTTGATATCGATTAGTTATAGAGTTTTCTAAAGCTGTCTTTAAAGGCATGCAAACAAATAAGCAAAAATCTTTGAGAAAATTTGATTATATATATATATATGAAAATTACTATTAAAAACTCACATTATTTTGTATCTCAACATCTGTGCCCATATATAATATATTACTTTAACTATATTATTTTTTGACAGTGCAGAATAAGGGCGAGTTTATAAAACGGAAAGTAAAAAAAAAAAAAAGCATTCTTTATTCGGTATTTATTTAAGGTGACTTACGACAGTTTTGGTTATGTCTGTCGACCTTTTTCAGGTTATGACCTGAAAAAAGTCGCCACATTATGATGTGAAGACATATTCATTAATTCTTCACCTCTTCTAGGCCTCATGAATCTTAAGTTTATATTATATGAAAATTGTTAATTTTCATAAAATATCAAGTGTCAGAGTGCTTTGTTCGAATATTAAAGAGAAATTAACACATTAAATATTCTCCTATATTTAAAGTTAATGATAAAGATAATGGAGAAAGAAGTGATTAACACTTCATATTGTTCTGAAGAAGTTAGATAATCACATTCGAAACGTCGTCATAACTCAATTTAATTAAAGATAGAATGAAAAAACTTATTTTTAAAAGTTGTTTTGTGGTAAGAATCGCATATGTCAACAAAGAAAATCGATTGGATTTATGGATTGAGCTACGTATAAGATTTGACTTATACACTACCAAACATAAACTTGAATGAAGTTAAAATCGTTTGATACAATGTGTGAATGGAAATAATATGGCCTAGGATTAACTAAATTAAAAGGGATTCTTTGTATATTTCTTTCCAATTATATTTTTCACAAACACTCAGATTTATTATTATGTTATTTGTAAAATATTTGTAGGAGACTTCTATTTCTCTTTTTGTGCAACACAAATTTGCAAATTTGACAATTCATCTTATTATTATTGTAGTGAATATAGGAGAAAATGTATAAATAAAAACATGCAGTTTGTAAGAATGACAAACTACTTCCTACTATTTCCTATCTACAATTACTACGGCCTGAATCGATTTTCGGATGCACTGAGAGAATGAGGGTCAATTTAAAACATCATTAATTCACATCTAATATAAAGATTCGGTTCTCATCAAGAAAATCAACAATTATGGATGTTATTAAAATATATTTAAACAAATATTTTTCTGAAAATTTTCATATCAATATATTTAAATTTAAATGGAATTCAATATTTTATTTTCCTTGTTACTTTAGAGGAGAGCTTCTTGTTTTATAAGATCCAACGGTTTGTGGTTCGCGTCTAAATTACCAATTAGTTTAAATATATATGGATGGATAATAATTTATCATTACATTAGGGCCTCTAATTCCGAATGATAAATTTTTTTTTTTATTATGAAAGATATAAACCGAGAGCATAGCCGGTGGGGGGGTTTTAGGGATAATCTTATTTTTCAGAAAAATTCCTCCACCCCCATGAGGAAGTCCTGGCACAGATCTGATTGAGTTTTTTTTTAAGGGGCAGGGAAGAGAAGAAAATAGCAACAAATTTTTGATCTTTTTTTTATATATATCTATTTCACCTTCTGTTTCTTCTTCACAAGGGTTCTTCATAAATTTTATATTAAACAAGAGAATCATATGCATTTAATTTTATTCCCAAATTCCTTTTAGGCTTAAAAGGAATTATTTTAAGTTTCGGAAAGATTCATTTCAATCTGGTGCAATGTTTCCAAACTTGTACTCGGCGAGTAATTGAGGAGATTTATGATTTTTAAGGGTTGGGAAATAGTGATCTAGTGAGTTCTAGTTCTTCAAATTTTTTTTACACATAATTATTTCATATATTTATTTGTTATAGCTATATTATGATGAAATAATTTATTTTTTCTTTATTTTAATAAAAAATTTTCTAATTTTTATAAATTATTTATCTCGAAATAAAATTTATCCTTTTTATACCTTTGACAGTAGAGGTCAAACTTTTTCAAATACTGATATCTCTTGTATACTTATAGATAATAATGTTTTAATATCTAATGAAAATACGCTAAATATTGTAGTAAATATTCTCCTAAAAAAACATCGCCTTCAAGTATTAAAGGTTTCATCAACACATATTTTTGAAAAAAAAAATACATTCAATATTTTAATTTTTAAAAGTATTTTTGAAGAATTTACAAGTTAAATTTTTTCAAAGATTATTTTTTGACATTCTCTCCTAATTTTTTTTTTATTTTTTGTTAACGTAACCAAAGAATTTTGGGGTGAGTGTCACCTCTTAGTAGAGTCGACTAGGAGGGGAAGTGAGCCCGTCGCCCCCCACCCACATCCCTACCCCAACCCTAGCAGGCCCCACCCCATCGCGTCGTAAAAGCGGCCCAATTAAATCTCGCGCGGTTGCCGATTTTTATTATCGATCTGTCGTCCTCTAACCCCTGCGTTCCCACCCCTCTAGTCCTGGCTAGGGTGGGGGTGTCCCCATCCCTCCTCCCTCTCTTGGGGGTGGTAAAGAAGGGTGCAAGCAAACTTGCTGGCCGGCCATCTTAGAATAATAAAATCTAATTCCATTTCTAAATGTTTCCATAAAATACTCACAAAAGATATAAATAAAACAATCATCATTGAAACAAAATAAACCATTAGTATTGTTTCAACATATTCAAATCCTTATTTAGTCAAATTTTTTTTGAATTTAAACCAAAAGAAAAAAAATTATATTAATAATAATAATAATTTGTAAATAGGAAAAAACTAAAGAATGAGAATCTTAAAAATCCATTCAAATTTCCCTAAAATGAAACCGCCATACCTGGGAAATGTGTAGCCCGTCCGGCGAAAATGGTGAAAAATGTTAAATCCACTGGCGAAATGATGATGCTCACTATAAAACAATGAAAGGAAAGAATTGCAACTGTGTTTGGATCTCACACAAACAAAATTGAAAGGATTTGTCCAATAGCTGAGCTCAACTCAACACCTGCGTTTCCTGCTGGTTGGTCTTGTCTGCTTGCTTTGCTTGCCAAGGGGCGAGCTTCCCAAAAACGACGCTGGGGGGCACAAACTGAGAATCCCACAGAGGTTCAATATCAGAGATGATGAAATCTCCAAAAAAATAATTGGTGGCCATCTCTAACTGCCAAATTCAAATTGGCTTCTTGAAGATTTTTTATTAATAAGCAGAAAATATGAAAAAATACATATGCTATATAATTGTTATATATATATGAAAAAAACAGTAAATTAGAAAATTGCATTATAATGTCATAATTTTATTTCTCCCTTTTTATTGTATTCTCGATTAAGAATTGTTCAAAACGATTAATTAAATAATATAATATAAAATTATAAAAGGATAAATATTTTAACTATTTTTATTTTAAAAGATAATAAATTTTTTAATGATCTATTGCATTTTTTTAAATAATTCTCTTATATTTACTTAGCTATAATAACTTTATTTATTAACCATGTCAGTTATTCTGCCATATTTATTTACCAATTGGTTTATATAAAATTTTATTGGACTAGTGGCTTTTAAATCAAGAAATATGAAAGGGACAGGCCTGCTCAGTAGACGAATTAGGAAATGGCCTAGGGCGCCTAATTTTAAGGGCGCTACCTATCGGAAAAACGTAATTTTTTAAATTTTATTTTTTACGCAATTTTTAAATATTTTCAATTTTTTATAATTAGCTGGATATTTTAACAGGAAGAGTTCTTTTCTTCATTATCTCGCCACCTCACTAATGCAGATATTTCGAGCTCTGGTTAGAATAACCGAAATGTCTGCATTTAAGTGAGGTGGCTTCCTTTTATAATTATATTTATTTGAAATTATTTTTATTAAATATATTTAATTATTGCAACCGAACATATTGTATATGTGTACATATAACCTATCTAAAGATAGCCGACAAATTTGTATTATTTAGTTAATAATTTATTGTAGTATGCATATATAACCCTCTATTCATATTTTGTATAATTAAAAAAATTTTAAAAAATGAAAGTTATATAATATATATATAATTTATATAATTAATTTAGTACATACATCCTCTATCCAGGACCATAAAGAGAAAAAAAAATTAATGCGATGATAATATAAAATTTCTTTGCAAAAGAATGCTGAACTTTACATTCGCAAAGGGAGCCAAAAACCCTAAGGTCGGCCCTGGAAGGGAAAAATAAACCAAAATCATGAATTTCAAATTTGAACTTCTTTGTTACGTCACTAGCTCAACACTTATTTCGTCATTCATTTATTCATTTAAAAAAAGTTTTCTATAAGAAATTAAGCGTTAAAATAAACCCATTTATGAAAAAATTAATACTATTAACATTAAAAATTATTACATTGTGCATTAAGACAAAAAATTGATATTTGGTGAGTAATCTTCATTATCTCTTTTATTTTAATTTTATCTATGTTATCAATATTTTCAACTATAAAAAAATGAAAAATAAATCTATTTGAAATTAAAAAGTAGACTTAAACCAAAAAATTTAATTTCATCATACCTTATAGAATGATATAGTTAGAATTTTTTTTTAATTTTAAAAGGATTAATAAAATAAATTAAAAGTTAGGAATATATTACTAATTTTAAATAAATTTATTTAATGTGAATCAGTAAATTATCAGTCCAACCATCCCCGATCATAAATTTATTTAGTAATTAGTTGGAAAGTTGATTAAATTAAGTGATGAATTTTTAAATTTTCACATTGAGAGGTTTTTTTTCAAGTTCAAAAAATCCTAACAGGCCAAAAATGTGTCCAACTCTATTAGTGTTGGCTCCTTCTGGGGAATGAATTGACCTGTCATTTTAAGAAAAATTATCCTTTCGAGTAACCATATGATCTCACTTGATGACCCTGATATTATGAAGGAGAAAGAATAATAAGTCCAGATGAAAATTTTTCTTTTTAGGAATTTAAATTTTAATTAAACTTTTTGTTTGTTTGAAATATCATTTGTTTTTTATTTCCAATTGTTTCCCCTATCTCCCTTAATAACAATTAATTTAGTCCTGTCCTTTGGTACAAAGGTAAAGACCTTCCTTCACGTACCAAAGGTCAATGGTTCGCTTCCCGGCGTGAGCGACAAAAATTTATTTATATTATATTAGCTACCAATTGGTATAAATAAATAAGGATGGAGTCTGAATGGCCACAGATGCCGATAAAGCCTTAAAAATAAAAAAATAAAAAAACATTTAATTTAATTTTTTTTACACTTAACTTTGATTTTGGTGGATGGGCTTTTCTACTTTAAGTTTTTCTGAATAATTTTCTTTAATAATTCATAGGTTATTTTTACTTTCTTTTAACTATATATGTAATATATAGTGAGAATGTATTGCGATCGCAAAAAAATCCAGGTTGAAATTTCAAAAGAAATACGTTTTGAGGTCTCGTAAAATGGTCTGCCTGAGTGTGAACAAGAATTCTTAAAAACGAAAAGAAACTGAGGCTGAATTTTTATATTTAAGCTGGGTACCTATGTCTCTAGCACCTCGAAGCTTTAGAATAAAATTGGGCAATGGGTACTGGTTCTTTAGTGATGTACTTTTTTAGTTTTTTCTCAAAATTTGCTCTAAAGATTTTGATTAAAATTCATAAAACAATTATTTATTAGATGATCTTTGAAATATATTAACCCTTATCCCAATTCCCAAAATTATTTGGGGCCCATTTATTCTTGTATGTTTTAGGTTTTTTGTGATTTTCTCTCTAATGAAATCATTTAAATTGGGTGTATATTAAACCTAGGAGCCCCATCACAAAAATCTGATACAGGCATATCACTCAGCTTTCCTTACCTTAGCTAAGAGAGAATTGTGTGTTCTTGTTGTGTTTAGTCACACGAGATTCTTCTTTTATTTTTAGTCTATTTGTCAAGTAAAAATGAACATAAATTTCTAACTTTTGACGTATCATCTTGTAAAAATAAAATTTTTTCTCTTTTTTTATATGTGTAATTACTTTTTGGTTTTTTAACATAATTGAAAATATTTTGGTAGGATATAAAGGAAAAACCAGCCGATTTTCAACGATATATATATGATCTTGGAAGAATTAAACAACTTTCACCCATCCTCAAACTCACGGTGGAAAAGGAAGAAAACGGAAGAATCTTTTTCCTAGACCTAAAACAGCCAACTCAAATTCAATATATTCAAAAAACCTGACACCAACAATAGAATCACAAAATTCCATTCGCAGATCCCTCTTATTTATAAAAACAATATTCTAAAATATTTTGTATATAGAATGTACAAATTACGTGATGAAGAATATAGAGAGGAATAAAATCAATATAATATACTCAGAAGATTCATACCCAAGATATTTTATTTAAAAAAATTATAAAAAGTAGTAAGCCAAAAAATGTTAATTCTAATAACGAAGGAAATGAAAACATAAACAATATACGGAAAATAAATAAGGAAGAAGTCTATATGGCCTAAGATGCCGAAAAAGATTTAAGGAAAATAAAAAAATTCAGAAAAGAAAATACATAGCAATATGCCTTATATTAGTGGTCAGAACAAATAAAATGACTAGTAGGCAAACACCATATCCAAACAGTATTCAAACCATAAATAACCTTTTCGCCATAAATAACATGAAAGATCGTACACCAAAGATTAATATAAATTACCTAAATTATTATAAATGTTATATAGTTCATTCAAAGCGGCTATTAAATGTAAGAATAGCAGAACACTCAGTGTCAATAAGGCACAAAAAATCACATACTTGCCCAATATGCAAAATATAATAACTTGACTTTGACAATATAGAGATATTGGTCTACGAACACGATCAAAAAAGAATGAGTTTATTGAAAAGAGCTATATACATATTAATAAAGAAAAAACTATAAATAATCAAACACTAAAGATCTTAGCCTAAATTATAACACTTTTCAAATAGCCCCCCCCCCCTCCCCTAATATGTTCTTAAAAGAATAAGATGTTGGCCTCATGATTGTTGATTATTTTACAATGTATATATTTGTAAATGAAGCATGAAAGTTTGGAGCCGAAAAGACATCTGTAGAAAAGCAAAAAGTAAAAAATTAAATTACATAATCAGAGATAATATCTCTCTCTGATTCAAAAGAGTAGCTTGCTTGCTCCAAATCGGTAAGATTTATATCTTTACAATTTTTGGAAAAATGAATTAAATATACCTTTTTGTTTATATTTTTCCGAAAATTTTGCAGATGTTACCCGCATTGGATACTTACTATGTTACTTTTATTAGATAAGACAATAGTCAAAACAAAAAATTTCCAAGTAAAATTTCCTATTAAGAACTAACAATGTTACCAACTACTCAATTTGCCTTTTGTATATTTTACTTGTTAAATATATCTGCACTTAAGATGATTTGCGTAAGCATTTCATAATATATATGCATTAAAGTTTGTTTGCCAACGTGAAAAGCGGATGGATTTTTATCCATTTTCTATCAAAATCAATACATCCAACAAGCTTTCAAGTTATCAAAATTGAAAATATAAAGTTTTCATTCAAAATGTAAGGCGAAATTTTATTACTCTATATTTAATTCTACTATTTTTTTTAGTCTTCGGCATCTGAGCCCATATAGACTTTTAAACGATATATAATAAACAAAATTCATATTTAGAGTTATTTCTTTCCTCAATTTTTCATTATCTATTATTTTTTGCTTTCCTATAAACCTAGATGGTTTTATATATAAAAAGTCATGATTTCTTTCTCGAAATTCACCAATTCTCCGCCAAATGAAGTTCTCCCTGAGTTCAACTAAATAAACTGTTTGAGTAAATTGTAGATAAGATTGCGACAGAAAGGCTACGACAATATTTTATATGCTTATATAAAAAATTTATTTTCTATTTCACCCAAAGACTAGATTCAACATCAATCAAATTTTGATCAAGCCGAAGGGATACATCATTTGAACCTAAAAATAAAAAATCTCAATGATTAACTTAAAGTGAAAAACACAGAATTGTTCTCTCCATCATTTTGAAAATTTTTTATATATTAGTTGAGATTTAAAAAAAAATTTTATAGCCTTTTCGGGCCATTTAGACTCCACCCACTTGATTTTTCACTTTTGGACTTCAAATGAAATATCACTTTATATCACACTGAATTGATTGTTGTTAAAAGATAATGATGCCTTATTTTCTGCTATTGTCTTTTTTGGAATATTCAGAAGATTCTCTTTTCATCTATTTTATTTACGATTTTTTCACATATTTTCATTGTTCTAATTTTTATTTAAATGTTATTTGGAATTTTCAGGTTTTGGAGAAAGTGCCCAGCCTACAAGCAAGATGTCATTGCTTTCACCTTTTTTTTTGAAGACAGCTATTTTTTGATTCTCTTATCATCTAGGTATCAATTAACAATTGTATTAAATGTATAAAAGAAAAATTAGAATTATAATAGACTTTGTGGTGGATAGTGATTATTCTATTATTTTTCTTAAAAAAAAAAACTTTTAAAAACAAAATTATAATTTTTGAAAAATTTCTTATTAAAACAATAAATATGTTAAAAAAATTTAATAAATAATAAATAATGATATATTTAAAAATTTTTTTAATATAAAAATGAAACTAATTCAAAAAATACCATAAATTAAAAATATATTAATATTAAAAAAATATATATATTTGAGTGAACAATAATAATAATTCTTATTATAACAAAAAAAGGAAAATTTAGAAACGAATCATTATCAGAAAAAGAAATATATTGACTAATAGGGGTTTATTTGAAATAGGTGTTGATTTTCAAATAGCACCCTATGAGAATATCTTTATCATTTTTTTAAAAATAAAAATAGAAAGATTATTCTAGAATATAAAAGTGATTAATTTTATC
>JAAAKE020170589.1:0-11482 GCA_010014785.2 Anisolabis maritima | reverse complement strand
CTGTGTTTCGTTAACAATTTCCTAGTGATTTCTTCCTAAAACCTATCATTTAAGTTTCTTAAGTGAACAATTCAATTCTTTAATATTAAAAATTATGTATGTTACATAGGGTGGCATAAGAATTTTAGAAAGACTTAGGTGGGGCATGGCACAAAAAAGGTTGGGAAACACTGCTTTAAATGATTTATAAAATAAATACTCACATAACCATTTTAGCGCATTTCCCCCAATAAAAAGAGCAAAGGTGCTGTTGCATTCTCTTTAGCTGTATGTAACCACGAATTATTCTCTTGGGTTTGGCTTGCTTTCATTAATATTTCAATCCACCCCACTGGACGAACAAACTGATTAACGAATTCTTTGGAATATAAGAATTTTATGAAAAAACTAAGATAATTTTTGACAAAATACCAACCCATAATAATATACTCCTACTTTATTTTAAGTTCATACAAAAAATATCAAAATATATCTATACAATTTTTATATTCAAACATAAAAGAAATTTTGAAATTATCTTTTAGGAGATAAAATGGGCACAAGTTGTCAAATGCTTTTTTTTAACCTTATCAAATATATAATTAACAAGACAAATCTTATAAATTTTTAACACATGGAAAATATACCCAAGTTAGACACTTTAAACCGATTTAGTAACTAGTATATAAATTTTTCCCATTAAATGATAAATCTCATCAACCAAACTAATCCTTATAAACCTGCATTAAAAAAAAATTTATTTAAATCGTTCATTTATTTGGAATTTATTCTACAGACACACTGACGTCTAACTAAAACATTTTCCTCAGCCTTTTGAACGTCATTTTATTTTATTATCTCAGTGACTATATTCCTATTCCAACATAATACCCCAGATTACGGAAACATAGAAGGAAAACGGTAAAATTTATATATCAAGATTTGAAATTCATTCTCAAATAAAAATTATAAAGAACATTTGTCAAATTGGTTCTCTTTACATTCTTTATATAAGAAATAATTGCAGTCTTTGATAAGGTTTTTGATATAAATTTATCTTTCAAGAATAAGAATTGAATAAAATTTAAATTTAAAAATATCTAATATATTTGGATGTAAAAAATGAGACGTACTTCCCTTTTTAAAATATGTTTTATTTTCACCTCTTCAGATAATTTTTCAGCACTGGTTGTTCCTTCTTCAGATGTAACTGATAAATATCAAACAATAAATAATTTTAAAACGACCACAAATTAGCCAGCCAAGACTGGATTTTTTCTTTTCTTTCTATACATTCATTTTTTCTCTTTTCATCTGACTAGGCCTGTGTTTGTAGCCGATAGAACAATTCACAGGCTATGAGTTTATTCACATTATTAAATAATGGAGTTTTTGATTCTCTGCTCCAGTGTAGACTTCGCATGATTCATTCGTTAAAGAATTTTTTGGGAGCTTTTTTGGACCACTCTGGAGCAATAAATCGAAAATGCCATAAATATATTTTATGAGATTAATTTGAAAGAAAATATGAAGTTCTAACAGTGCCTAATACTGATGACCAAAATATTACTTTGAGCGCCTTCAATTTGATAGTCGATCATTTTAGACGAGATGTCTGTCGATTAATCGCTCTTGTTTAAAAACCAATTTATTTCGTGAAAAGTCCTACTTTTTTTTCTTTATTCAAATTTTCTTTGCACATCTTCACTCCAAATTTAATTCTTTTCTTTATCTTTTCAACTTTGACAAATTAAGCCCCTCCACTCTACCCTATTTGTATTCGCAAACTATTTTCATTCATTGAATATTATATTTAATAGCGCCCATATTAAGAAATGTATACTACTGCATGAATAAATTATTATAAAATACTACAG
Organism: Anisolabis maritima; assembly: GCA_010014785.2. Classification (NCBI taxonomy): domain Eukaryota; kingdom Metazoa; phylum Arthropoda; class Insecta; order Dermaptera; family Anisolabididae; genus Anisolabis; species Anisolabis maritima. The sequence goes on along the minus strand of JAAAKE020170589.1, from coordinate 9,626 downwards.
GATTATTTTAAACAATTTTTTTTTTTATTTTAGAAAAATTTGATGCTAATAATAATTGAATATTTTTCTCTTATTTTAAAAATTCAGATTGGAAATGAAATTATTAATTTTAGCAGCACCTCTTATTACAAACGAAAGAAATAACACATTTTATAATTTTAAATTATTGAAATATAGTAAATAGTAGTACAATAATAATAGTAAAAAATTATTTTTAGAATATTATACATTTTAACGATTGAAAAGTATATTTTAAAGATATTAATTACTTACCCAAATATATATTTCATTTCATTTGGATTATATAGGCCCACCTACGGTTTATTTAGTTTATTTACCCGTGTTTTCGTGCCTGGAGACACACCTCAAATCCAGCCGACTTCTGGCCGTAACCATCTATCGACATCCCTTGAAGTTACTTGATTTTCTATCTCCAACTACTCCTTCTCTATTCATTTATATCTAGCTAACTATTCCTATATCTAATTCCACCCGGTCTCCAACCTCTTCTATGCTAAGGAGGATGTCCTATCGCTCTTGAAGGGACACTCAGCACCGGCATCTAGCCTATTTCTTGCACCATTGAGAGGGAATCCTTCTTTATGTCCCTTTCATCGGACGGGGTATCACAACAACTCCCTCTCCTCGTAGAGTTGTCTGATGGCTCTATTGTGGTGGAATTCACTGTTCCAATCCAGGGCATATTTGAGGATTTGTTTTCATTAAATATTTTTATTTAATGAAAAAATCCCTCCTGTCTCGGATGCGAACACCGATCTACTGTGCAGAACGGTATGGAGCCCTTAAAAAAATAAATAATAAAGACTTCTTTATTTCTCAACTTAAAATGTAGATAAGTTTATTTCCCATTTTTTTAAAATTTTATTAAAATATATTTGATAATATCAAAATCGCTAGAAATAAGATCAAGTGTTTAGTATTTTGCAATAAATAAAAAATAAAAAGTTTTGAGGGTCCAGGGGACTTTATTTACATTAAATATTTTTATTTAATGAAAAAATTCCATCATGTCCGGGATGAGAATACCGATCTCTTGGGCAGAACGACAATCTTACATCTTACCACCTCCAGATGCTTTCGCCACGTATATATATATATTTGATGGCTCTATTGTGGTGGAATTCACTGTTCCAATCCAATATATATATATATATACCTATATATTGGAGAAAATTCTCAAATCGTACCGAATTTGACCTCCTTAGGAAATATTTACGTTCAAGATTCCCAGAGTCGAAAAACATTAATTGAGGGTTACACATAATTGTGTATATGTGTTTATAGCATTTTGTTCTGCTTAGATCATTGTTGATGAAGATGTTTATATTTTTCTGAATTTCCTATATAAAATATTCTCTGAATAGAAACTATTGTTTAGGATTGAAAGTCTTGTTATTATTATCTCGTCCCTCTCTTAGGAGTTCAAACCCACCTTTCTGATATTTCATAACACAACTATAACGCCAACATGATTTTTATTTATTCTTTAAATCATCCCAACAAGATTAGATTTTTTATTTGAGACTTTACTACGTTACTTTATACGTAATTAAATAATTATAAATTTCTCTTTTCTCTCTCTCTCTCTCTCTCTCTATATATATATATATATATTGTTATTTATAATAAATTAGCAAATTTATAGTATTATATATTTTATAAAGAAAAAAATATTGCTTAGTCATATTGATAATTTCAAATTTAATTTTTAACTTTGCCAATCAACCACAGGTTAAGTAGGAAAAGTTAATGTGAACGCAAAAATTTCATTCTGAACTAATACATAAGAATGATTTTGTTTGATCGGGATTATTAGGGAACGCACTAGGGAGGGGAGAAAAAATTTTTTTCTAGTCAAATGAGGATGTCGAAGTGAAACAAAAGGATATTTTAGAGGCCTTGATAAATCGTGTGATATGAAAGGAATCCAAAAATTAGAGGACCGTTGGAATAATTATATCGCTCTTGAAGGAAACTCTATTAAAGAATAAAATCGATTTTTGACAAAAAAATGTTTTTCATTACTAGTCCCGGGAGTTTTCACTCCATGTAGTCCATATATTCTAAAACTAGACCTCCCGAGTAAAATGATTTACAACATTTGTATCTAAATTTGTTAAAAAATTATTTTAACTTTCAGCATTATGTAGCATTGCTGATAGTCATTAGGAGAAATCAAATCAATAAACAAAACAAAGAATATAATTAACTTAATTTTAATCAAATAATTAAAGTGAGATTTAAATGTATTAATTACAATTAATTATTATTAATTAAATTATAGATAAATTATATTTCCTAAATCCCACCATTATTTGTTAATATTTATTTAGTCAGTAAAGTTAACCGCGCAGGTTAGTTGATTTCCCTTAATAAAATCCATTAAAATTCAAAAAATGATTTTATTAGCTTTATTAGAAAGTTTTTCAAAATTGTTTGAAGGAAGATTGGGTTTATCTATTTTAGTCTCTATAGTTCGAAAGTTTGGAAATGATAGAATTCAAAGTTTAAATCTTAATTAATGATAAAACTTATTATAGGACTTATTTTTTTAGGATTTTTTAAAAATAAATCTAACTCATGATGATTTACTATTTCGTGATTAATAGGTTTAATATTGATTTTAATTATAAATTCACCGGTTTTTAATATATTCGGGATAGTAGGTAATGGGTTAGGAGCAGATGTTTTATCTTTTTCTTTTTTAGGTTTCAAATTTTTTATTTTATTATGAAATTCTAGATGCGATAAAATTAATGTTTCTAAATATTTAAATATTTTATTAATGAAAGAATGATGATAATTTAGTTATTTCCAAATTAACACAATTGATAAATTTAAAAATTGTCATGGTAATTACCTTATGATATCTTATCATCCAAGCAACCTTTTATTCTAGACTAATTAAGATATGTGGGGGATCAACGATTAAAGGCGTAACTCGGAAGCCCATGACTTCGCTCTTAAAAAATAATTCGATGAAATCTAGAGATTTTATTCACTAATATATATATATATTTGTAGCTTCTTAATTCCTTATTTTGATTAAAATTAAAGAAGCAAATCTCATCCCATGTTTCATCATCAATATTATATCTAATTCCACCCCAAGAAAAGAAAAAAAATATTTGAAAAATCAGCTATAAGGTTATCAACTTGTTTGTTTTTTTTTTTTTTTTATTTTTTTGAAATATGGTCTGTTCTGGTATTAGGTATTTATTTAGAATCCTAACGAGGTTTTGGGAACCCAACTACATTTTGCCAAAAACAAAATGTTAAAATAAATTGAGAATTCAGACAAAGGCGTCAGACTGTTTACTGAATTTTCAAAGAATTTTTTAATAATTTTGTATTAAGGGAATGTTAGTTATAACACATCTCTTTCTAGATTCTTTTATCTTTATAAAGCCTTGTTTAAATGATTGATTGTTACCTGAAAAAAAGTTTTGCTGTGATGAAATATGAAATGACCTTTTATCTAATTTCGGATGTTTTCTTTTGACTTTGTCCGAATTTAATGTTTAATTGTTTGAAAAGTCCTTAGTGAAATATAACTAATTTCCTATTAATTTCAGATGATTCTTGGGAATTATTATCCTAGAAGTGGTACATGATAGAATTATAAAATAGGACCATCTATCTGAGATGGCAAAGCAGGGTGCTTTAGTCCTAGCACCCGCCGGCCTTAGAATGGAGACTTGGGTTTTGGGCAAATAAAATGGTAATTATTAAAATAAATTATTAAATTTTATTGATAAATTGTAAGAGACTTGTATTAACTTTAAAGAAAAATTTTTTTCATTATTTATAACCAATAATCACCAGATTTTTACCTGGTATAATATATCGCTTTTTTAATTTATAATTCCCATGACCTTAGAGAAGGGGAAGGAAAATTCATATAAAAATGTTTTCTGCTACAAGGACAAAAATAAGAATAATTTATATATATTCTAATGACAAGGTTAGAGTTTAAAATTATGAGGTTACTTTAAAAATTTTTTCTTTTTTTTATAAATAAAAATGAAAATTTCAAAACGTTTTTCTATAATTTTTTGATAAAAAAAAAAAATTTGACAAATCAGGTATAATGTTATTATAGCGTAATTCTTTTACTTTACTCTTATTGATTAAAAAAATGAATTATTTTTGATACTTTGGTCTATATTTTGATAGACATTAGAAAATTTATTTTTTTTTTTCATCAACCTTATCAAATCATATCAAATTTATATCAAATAGAGCAACAAATAATAAATATCAGCACTTTTTGGTAGCTTTATTGCCTGCCCGTCTTTCCAAATTGCAAAAAAAAGGTCAAATGAAATTCTTATTAACTGATTTGAAAGTATTATATAGTAGAAAAAAACAAGGATAATTGGTCAATGGTTAAAAACTTTTATTGGCTTCCCGCTTGTTACTGCATACTGAGCAAAGATAATTTTTGCCATAAGCTGGATTTAAACCCGAATTGCCTTGAACTCTAGAAAGTCTACTCCTTTAATCAGATCGGCTAATGGGCTCGTTAGTAGATTAATAATTAATATCCCTATATCCCTCTAATAGTTTAGAAATAGGTCTCCAAAAAAAGATGAACTCTTCTATATTAAAATAAGAAAAGCTTAATAAATACTTCTATAAGTTTATTTCAATTGTTTAACACTAAAATTATAATTAGCCTAAAGACACATTTATTTAACATATTTTTAATTTTTTAATTATATAAATAAATATATAATTTTAATCCATTTAATTAGATAATTTTAAAAGCAATTCGCAATGTGCAAATGAAACGATTGTTTCTTATGAATCAAAATGTCCTTATCTTAATACTACTAATACATTTATTAAACATAGATGAGTCTACACTATTTCTATTTGACTTGGTTATTATTCTAGTAATTAAATTTATTCTTGTATTTCCTTTTTTTATCAGAATATATGTTTGATTGCGTCCTTTCAGGTGACAGTCTTCGGTGTCATAACAAAAATATAGTTGATAAGTAAAACTTACCAGTGGAAGTAAGTTAGTCGCAATGGACGCAGGGACTAAACAGGACAAGATCAACCCCAGAGAAAAAACTAATCCATTTTCAGTTACCTTTTTCATGTGAGTACTAATTTTATTTTAATTTTTATAGACAATTTATTCGGTTTTTTTAATAATTACTAATTTTATTTTATTTAAGATATTATAAAATATACCCTTTTATTTAGTCAATTTTGAATAATAAAACTTTTATATCAAATTTTTATTTATCTAAAAATTTATTCTTCAATTAAATAAAATTTTTTGTATTAACATTATTAGAAATTCTTTTAAAAACGAAATCTTTTATTTATTTTGCAAAAAAAAAAGAAAAAAAAATTGAATTTATTATTTTTAAAAGGACTTTCTCAATTTCTTTTTGGTTTTTCTCTTCGAATTAATTTTTTTCTATAATAGTTTTTCAATTTTAGGCATTAAAATTCACATAACTTTTTCTAGTTATAAACTTATTTAAAAAGTTTTTTATTGACTTTTTTTTTTTTTTTTTTGAATATCAAAAGTGAAATGAATTTTTTTTTAATTTTGGAATAGGAAAATAGAAAAAAAAATTGACATTTTTTTTAAATAAGAAAAATTTTTATTTGAACATTCCAAATGCAATAAATAATAATTAAAAATAAATGAAAAATTTTATCAAATTAATAAAATACTGCTTTAAATCTTTCACCAACGGATTTACTTTAATTTATTTGATTTGTATTTTCATATAATTAATTTTTTCAAAAATTTAATTTACGTATTTTTTAAACAATATTAAATTGATATTAAAATTCGTTTAAAATTTTTAATTAAATTAGAAAGTCATAATTTTTCATTTTGTTCTTTATATTCAATATACATTAAATTTCTCATATGCACATAAATTATTTAATTTACGTCATAAGGAATATTCTTATAAATATTGAGGTAAAAACTTTATCTTATTTTATACTATTATTTATTACCAATTTTTATCCTGTTTTGTTTTTATAAGAAAATAAAATTTATGTTCATTATTTATTTATTATATAATATCTTAATTAAATTGTAAATTAATAATTTCCTTTAATAGAGAAATCCAAAATTTAATTTTGCATATTATTTAAACAAAAGAAATTTATTTTTCACTTAACATGGCCACCGAATGAACTCTGCTTAGAGAGGAAATGAAACAACCTTAGAAATTTAGTACTTAATAAAACTAAAATTTTCTTTTATTTTAAGGGGTGGGTATCTTTGCCTCTCCTTGATAATTTCCCCATGACCTATATTCTTATAAAATTATATAGTTTAGTCATCATTATCATTTTAAAATATTTATATTAATTTTCTTGATATATAATTTCTTAAAATAAATTAAATTACACAAATACAATTAAAATTTAATGGCGTATTTGTGTATTTTTTATTAATATTTCCATTTATTAGATTTTCAATTCATTAAATGGCTTTTCTTCAAACTAATTACTAATTAAACATAATAATTATATCATATATTTATTAATTATTTTGCTTTTAAAAACTCTTCTTAAACTCAGGTAAAATAGTATCGGTTAAATAAAATAATAATTATTATATAAAATGCAATATTTCGACCTCTTTTGTATTCTCTCGATTTGATTGGCTAGCATTTTTAATTTGAAAAGGAAGGAAATATCAAAGGACTCCAAATATAGCCTCATACGACTGAATTTTTGGCCAAAAAATTGTGGCCAACAAAGTAAATCTGAGGAAATGTTTGACCAAAATACTTAAATTCTTTAGTGAATTCACTTCTAAATAATATCAGATGCATATACAAAGGGGAGGGGGGGGAATTACCCCCATAATTTTTTTTTTCAATTTTAAGTCTTTTATCGGCTGCTGAGACCATTTACATTATAAACTCTACAATTATATTGCGACCACATGATTGAGATTTGGATTCAAATTAGGAAATTAGCATTATAAAGAACTCCTAAAATCTTTGTAAAAATTTGATAAAAAAATGGCGATAGTAGTGGATTATACTATATAAGCTATATTATTTAAACTAGATCGCCATGATCGATGGCCTATCACAGTTTCGCTTTCGCTAGAGGCAAGGGCGATTCAAACGATCCCCCCCCCCCCTAAAATTGTCCCTTGTATTAGTCATTGACTTGACAGTCACCCATCCCAGCACCATTCGTGTTTGTTTATCTTCTTTCTTCATCCGGGACACCAGAAACATTATTACTTATTTTTTTTAAATTTGATTTATACTCTTTTACAGCATTTAGAGTTTTATAAATATTCTCTGTATAATATAATTTTAATATTAAATATCGATTGCTTCGACTTGCGTTCATTGTTGTTCATTAACATGATATATGATATTATGTCTTGTATATCAACAAATATATATATATATATTATAAATTCACCACCCCTCCCCCCCATGATTTAAGCCTGGATACGCCCGTGAATTATATGATTTGTTGATTATTTGCCCCTTAATTTTAGGTCATCAAAAATTTCATGCTCATTAGCGAGATGAGATAAATACCGCTTTTTTACCCCAAGAAACAGCGATGCCTTTTGTATTTTGAGGCCTCGGGGACAAAATGAAGTGGGGGCCCCAATAAATAAACAATTGAATAAATAAATAATTTATAACACATTAACATTAATATAAAAGAAAAACAAAATTAATATAAATTTATTTTCCTTGCGAATTTCAGGAAATTATCTATTATCTTGGTGCAGCCCCGGGCATATGGCCGGTTGGCCTTAGGGGTGCCACTGCAAAGAGAACTTGTTTTTTAACAATACTGGAGAAAAAAAATGATTTCACAAATTATATATGTTTGTTTACCAAATACACTGAGCTATTTGTTCTGTTCCAACATTATGTTTGTTATGTTCATTAAAGAATGTCAAATTGTTCTTGTGACGCCGTCCCTCTGGGAGAGCTAGGAGTTGTTCGCTGTCCGAACACAAAGATCTTTCGCGAAAATGTTTGTTAACGGTTTTATTCATTGTTGGTTAACGGGTCACCATCCCCTGTATCACTAAATGATCAACCCATATACCCTTAATTTGACTTAAGTTACGAATGTATATAAAAATTTTTTTCAAACATGTCCCAAAAATATCAAAAAGCATTCAGTGCTCTCTATTTAATTATTTAATGGTAGCATATCCACCATGAAAGTCGAAAATCTAGTTCTAATCCAAGGGTCTTTTGGTTAAGATTATCATCTGGTACCAATATCTACGATATATTGAATGATGCTTTATTATTTCAAAAAGACTTAAGAAATGAAAAGCTGCTTTAACTTATACTTTGGGGAGCCCGAAATGGATCCATGGATGAGAACAATTTTTTCATCTCAATCGCCAACTATGTCCAATATCCAAATGTATATAATAAAATAAATCCTAATTTATTCATTTATTTATATTTATTATGTAACAAACATGCATTCAAGTCATATAAAAAACTACATATTTATCTGTATTATTAGATTTATTTTATTAATTTTTTATCTGCGATATTTTTAGTAGTCATAATAGTCATTTTATAAATAATAAGACGCAAAATGACAACGCTTTCAATTCTTTTTAATAATTCAATTTAAAAAAAAAAAAAAAAAAATACGATAATTTAATTTTAATAAAAATTTAATTATGGAATTTTTTTTAAATAAATTTTGTTTATAAGAAATATAAGGATTGAATACAAATATCAAGATTCAATCAATTTTTGGTACTATGTATTAAACTAACTAGAAATGTGTCACTTCATTTCACGGAAAATATCTAGAAAAGCAAAAAAAAAAAGCTTAAACAAAGTTTCCCTTTAGTTTTCTTATTTATTAATATTATTAATTACTTTGAAATCTTATTTATATCTTCCATAATGATATGAAATTTGAAATTTCTCACATTTTAGAAGACTTAATTTGAAAAAAATTGCAAGCAATTTTTGATCTATTATAAAGTTTATATAAAAACATAAAATCAAGGTTGCGGATTGTTTGAAAATATAGAAATGAAACCCTAAAACATCTTTAACATTTTTTCATAATATTAATTTTTGAATTTTTTCAGATGGACATTAAAATTTTTCAAATTAGGATATTCTAAAGATTTAGAAGAATCAGATCTTTTCAAGCCTATAAAAAATGACGGTTCTACTCCACTTGGGGATAAACTTGAAAGGTATATACATATATATATATAGAGTTTGGCAACTTTCCTAATAACAAAAATCAACTTTAACAATAAAGTTCTCTGCGTAACACTTTCATCCTAGTCAAATATTTCGAAAATTATTTTAAAAACAATAAACTGAACGTATTGCATATATAATAAGTAAGGAGGAATTTATTTATTTTAAAGTGATGGCAACCCAAAAGATGTCAAAAGTTCCTATGAGAAAATATTATATAGCTATGATGATAGAAACCACCGAATGATTTCTGACAGAATGATGATATCAATAAACAAACCTTTGCAACAATGGTCACATCTTCCGTTCGTCGTATTTTTCACCAAAGAGTGCCATTGCACCTTTTTCTTTTGCATCTTCGAGATCCATTAACTCAGTGAC
>JAAAKE020170567.1:0-11482 GCA_010014785.2 Anisolabis maritima | reverse complement strand
AGAGAAAGCGCGCTCGTCACCGATGACGTCATCAACGACGTCGGCGACGCGTAACTCGCAACGCCGCCGCTAGGGGGCTGCGCATGCGCATTTCACGTTAGGTCGTCGACCCACATGAGGGAGGGTAGCCAAGGGTGGGGATCACGGAGGGGCGAACGGGACTAAAGGACGGCCATTGAACTCCTTTCCCCTCCATCGAGGAGTACACACACCCACACTAGGGCGCGCGCGCGCAAATTAAAAGCTTGCTAAATAAATGTTTGCAAAAGGAGCAAAAAAGAGAAAAAATTTAAAAGGAAAACAAACCGTAGAACAAGTTAAGTAAAAAGAAGAAGAGGTTATTTTTACCCCGACGGCCCACTAAAATGAGACATTGTAATTAGTTAAATAAATAATTTTATGAAGATAAAAATACTGAAACCTCTATTTATTTTTTAGCAATATTATTTTGTCTAATGACGGAAGTAAACTGATATCTTAATTAACTCTTAATATCGGGTATGAATTTTACTCTTATTGGTTTGAATATTTAGAATTTTAAGTAAAAGATGTATTGGATATTTATTATTTATCCATATAAATTGTTTTTCATGTATGAATTTTTTGTTTGAATGAACCCAAACGCTCTGACTCCTGATTGATCACTATTTTACTGGGCAAAGCCTTAAATTTATATGAGATTTCTGTGACTATAAAAATGTTGAATTAATAGGGATAAATATAGAATAATCAGTTTTGAAAAACAGATATTCTGTAAATAGAGTCAATTACGCGACTATGAAAATTTAACGAGAAAGAGAAGTTAAGTAAAAAAAGACAAAGAGGAAAAGGAACAAAGAATAATAAAAGATTTATTTGGTTAATATATGACTTCAAAAACAATTGAAATAAGCCCTTTTTAATTCTTCGGCTGCCTTAGATAGGTTTTTAGGGTAATTTTTTTAAAGGAATTTTTTTAAACTGAAAGATCATCATCAAAGTTTGAAAGAATATTACCCTAACAGAATATAATGAAATATTTTGCAACCATTGACCGATTCTTGGGTTTAGGGACATAAATCATTATTCCAAGAAAGAGCCTTTAATACAAATGAAAATTTTAATTTAGAATAACAAAAATTGTAATATAAAACAACTTATCAAGACATTTTCTTGATGCAGCATGAAAAGCAAATGGATGTACATTGAACTCAATAAACAAAGGAGTTCTTTACAAATTTTAAATTAAATATTAGGTGTTGCGAAGTTATGAGAATCAGGGAGAAGTAACTAAATTTGAGATTCAAAACAGAATATCAAAACTTATAATTTTAAATAATTTTTGTTGGAAATGTCTTCCTTTTAATGTATAGAGGATCTGGTGATTTTTAGGACTTAGCCTTTATTAAGAATTTTAAGGAGAGCATCAAATCCAATGGTTTTTTAAATCGAACATTTAAATCTTTCTTATTGATCAATCCATCATATGGATAATGAACTCTCTAATTAGACTTCTTATGAAGACTTTAAAGCATTTTATTTTTCTCCAGGGTCAAATAGTCGCTTTTTTCTCGGTTATATATATTATATATATGAGGATCGATTTTTTTTTTCTGAATAAGAAATTGAGGATATTTTGGATTGCGTGTTCCCGTGAAAACCAATGAGTGAACGTAATAAGGGGAATAAATAGGCCAAAGGGTGGAGAGGAGGAAATTTTAATAAGGGGAAAAGTATGAATTAACAAATTTAAATAAAAGAAAAAAAGAAGGGATCATTTAATTAGTCACGTTATAAAAATAAAATGGCTAATTTTTAAATATTAATATTCAGTTTTAGGAAAGAAATGGGCATATGTGAATAATAATAAGATATTTCATTCTTTTAATTTTCTCAAAAATGAATGTTACCATTAATTTTTTACTTTAAGAATCATCCATTTGTTTCTATTTTAAACGTCTCTGATTTTTTTTAACTCTTCAATATATTTAGATTTTAATGGATCTTTCTGTTTTTATATCTTATTAAACAATTTTGAGAAAAATTTTTTAATGTAAATATTTTTATTCTTTTACCAAAGTTATATATATATATATATATATGATAAAATCCCTGTCTTACTACTCATCATTTGTCTGGTGATAATTCTGAGGTTATTTTTGGGGAGATCTCCCCACTAGCTATAAATACTCAAAAGGGTGTTCAGATGGGGTGGAAAGCAACAAGCTAATTGCTGAATAATTGACAATTGGACCCATGCCAAAAGCCTCTTAATAAAAATAAATTTCTTGGTCATGGTCATCGGAAAAATACACATCCTTTATGACTCTACTCTTAAATATGTATTAAAATCTTATTAAACTGTAAAACGAGTTTGAAAAACCAAGATTGAAACATATTTAATTGAAAGATTATCATATAAAATGATCAGCGAGTGTCTTGGTTGGAAAGTATTAAATAAACGTTTCCACGGAGAGAGGACTTTTCATTTCAATGAATTGTTTTTAAAATAATTTTCTGATTTTTGTTTAATGATTATACGTGTTATTTAAAATATTTTTACAAAATCAATTCAAAAGTTATGAAATATATATATTTATACATATAAGATACAAATATATACATATATATATATATATATATATATATAGACTTCGGCATCTGAGGCCATATAGACTTGAAACGATACACATTTATTTTAATTACGTTATACGATTCAGTCATATTTATTTATATCAAATGGTATCCAAATGATAGAAATAAATTTTCATTGGACTGCCTGGGATCCGAACCCACACCCCTTGGCTTTTAAGGTTATCCATATTGACAATGTCAGTATCTTTAACCTCTCAGCCACGTGGGGTTATATACAATATATTTCCTTGTCCTAGTCAAGGATTAGAAGAAAATAAGAATACAAATAAATATGTTGAACATATCATTTTTTACGCCTATAAATAAGTGTTTTGTTGGGTCCGGCGACTATACAATAAAATTTGTCAAATCAATCTAATAATAGTCAGAATCTGTTGAAATTGATATTATTAATCAAGTGGTTTTAATAAATTATAAGAATTTACCTTAGAAGTGCATGAACTAGCAATAAGTTGAAAAAAATTATATAATTAGTTAGTGAGTTTTTTTCATAAAGCAACACATATAATATTATTTATTTATATATGATAAATGTCAGAAGAAATTTTTTTTTTTTTGGATATGGAAGCATAAAGTCCAGCGGACCAATTCGATATCTTATATGGTTTTTGAGATATTCGCAAAAAGAAAAATTTTTTCCTTATCTTCTAGGATTTAAAATAGTTTCTGATAAGAGTGTCTCTAGGGGCGGTTTTGTTCATGCAATGAGCCATTGGAATGTGTTCGAAGTAAATGGGATTAATAAATACATATGTCCTGTTCCTTGGTAGAGGTTTGACTTCACATACCAAAGGTCAATGGTTCGCTTCCTGTCTTGAGCGAAATTATATTGGCTACCAACTAATTAAAAAAAATAATGGATGGAGCCTGAATGGCTTCAGATGTCAAAAAAGAGGAAAAAGAAAAATATATATATATATATGTATATTTGTGTCGCGATAGCGACTCGTCGCCGAGCAAAGAAAAACCCTAAGGAAGTAAAAAAACATTAATAGTACCATTTACTCAACATTCTTATCATGAACTATTTTAAATCCTTAATAATCTAAGTAAAAAATTTTCTCGCTAAATTTTTCTTTCACGACAAATATCTCAAAAAATATAAAAATAAATAGAAATAAATAAATATTTATTATTATTTATTTATTTATTATTTATTTAAAATATACATGAACGTAATTATATTTTCGCATTAGGATATTTATTATTACGTTTATCGGCAAATTAATAAATATATTATTGTCAAAATAATTCGCTTTTATTTATTCTTGGAACTAATATCGTTTTTTTTTTTTTAGAAAAAGCCTTTTAACTAAAGGCATAAAAACCCTGAAATCCTAACAAAAAAAATCATTCCCCGGTTGCTTACTCCTGGTGTATCGTAACGTGTATCGTGTTGGAACACACCAAATCCCATCACCAGTTTCGGGCTCAATGGCCCATTCCTAGTGCACTTTTTTTTTTGGAGTGAGAGGCTCTTCACCTCTCTACTCCCCTCTTTTCTCTCACCTCAACTAATATCGAGTTAAGGGGAGATTATTATTATAAATTAATTTGCATCTTCTTTAAAATATGATTTTAAGAGCTTTTATTCTAATATTTAAGAATTTTTAAATTAAAATATTAATAAATCATTTATAACCTTTCAAATTGAATGGAGGTAAATTAATAAAAATATAATAAATATAAATGATTCATCGTTTTTTTTTTTTTTTTTTTTAAATCTTTTATATGTAATCAAAAAATGATAATAATTATTCAAATGATATTTTGAAATAAATTTGTTACCTTATTTTAATATTTGAAGATGTCAAGTGACAGATGATTTTTCTCTTGGATATCACGTATATAAATATCGGTAAAAAAAATATTAACGAATAAACTTAAATAACGAAAATAATTAAAAATAAACTGAAAACGATTAATTTTAACATTTATTTGATTAAAAAAGTGAAAGAGATCCACAACACAACAAATGGCTTTAACTAAAAAGATTCCAGAATTGGCCACTTGGAGGCGTTCACAACAACATAAACTCTAAATTCAAATTAAAATAAAACAAAAAAAAATTCAAATATATAAATAATTGAAATTAGTCCAAAATAACTAGATAAATTATAGCATTCATATAAAAATTCTTTAAGTTTTTAACAGAACTAAATTGACTATTTTCAGCAATTGGATTTCTCTTTTTCTCTCTGCGCGTGTGTCTGTATGTATTATACCCCACAAAAACAATTGGACAACCTGTAACTTTGGTTTTGTCTTAGAAGAAATTCGAAAATATTAAATTTAATAAAAGATAAAACATTATGGAATTTGATGATTTTGAATTTCATGAAGGTCTCCTAATTATTTATTAAGACGAAAAAAGATATAGGTTGTCCAATTACTTTTGAGGGGGATAGTATATGAGGTAACAAAATATTTTAAAAATGAAAAAGGGCTTGAAACTCAAATTAGATATTATGTTAGGTACTAAAAAAGCAAGAGCAAGGTTTTGAAAAAAATCGGCGAATTGGAAATAGCACTCTGGTAAGATTTTTTTAAGTTTTATTTGTAATGAACTTTGAAATTTATTAATCGTTATTCACCTCAAAATTACTCGTTACCTACTTTTCTGAGGTATATATAATATTATTTTGTGATTTTCTCATATATATATATGTTTAACGATTTTACAAATTCATTTATCTATAAATATTTTAAATTTGAAGAGTTTTAAGTTGTAGTAATTTCTCGAAGTACGAGAAGGTCAAAAGAAATTAAATAAAAAAGTTTTTTATTTAACTCTTCTTAAATATCTACGTTCCGGGGCACAAATCGGACCCTTACTCAAAAAAATTGCATATATATTTGTATTCATGATAAAATACCATTTGTGCCTGAAAAGTTGACAATTAAAAAATAATTAAATAATATATATATATATATTCAATTTTCTTGGTTGTCTTCCAGTCCTTCAAAAAATCAAATAAAAAAGTTACATCTCATATTCTTAACATCAAGATGTACTAATCATTTTTCAATTCAAAATTATATGTGACCCACTTTTCTTATTATAGCCTTTCAGATTTATTTCTACAGATCTGGTCCAGAGTGGACTATGAATAGATTTATAGTAAGATTAACAAGGGTGTATGCGTGGTTAATATCTATATTAACAATTAAACAGAGGATAAATATCGCGCGATACTTAAGAGAGTTAACAGAAAGTTGTGTATCGTACACGGTCTCGAGTTTTTTATCGTTAACATCACACTGACTAGGCTTTCTTCATCATGATCTATCCATATTCCATGTTGTGTTTAAGCCATATCACCTGGAATCCAAAGGAATATGGATAAGGTCGTGATGAAGAAAGCCGAGTCAGTGTGATGTTTACGTTAAAAAATTCGAGACCGTCTACCGATACAGTCTCTCCTGTTTTTTATTAAATATTATTTTTTCATATTATACTTTTATAATCAAAATTAAGTTTTGCTTCAGAATTTCAAAGGAAATGATCAAAAAAATATTTTTTTCATCTCGCTTACAAACTCATTTTTTAACGTGAAATTCAATTGGATTTGTTGGTTAATTTTTTTTTTCTTTCTTCTCTTCGTGTCGGTTTTCATCAAATAAAACATTCTTCCCGACTTAAATTTTATTACCTTTACGAATGGATGTAAAAATAAAAAAATAAAAAGAAGAATAACGTTTACCCTTTTGTCTGATGCCTTTTTCCATTTGGCCCTTTCATATTCGTACAATAAAGGGCAATGGCTCCCCCTCCCGCATGTTTTTTCTGTTATTTGTAAACTGGTAGAAGGAACAAAAAAAAAATCAAATTTAATAATGATAAAAGGGTGATAAAAATCTATTCCTCTTTTACCAATATATTTAATTTTAAAAGAAAAAATAATTCTACTTTGATTTGTAAAAAAAAATAAAATAAAATAATGGAGAAATTTTAGATTCAAAAAATAACAAAAACAAACAATCCAAAAAGATTCTAATTACACTTTGATTAAAAAAAATGCTGGTGTGACTAAAAGCACCAGATTTTTGTCAACCTATTTTTTCTTGGTGATCCTATATTAGCACCCAGGAAGTAAATTGTGGTACCAATTTTTTCAATCCAAATTAGACCGATTTATAAATATTAAAAAATTTTATTAGCAATTAAATCTTATGATTAATGTATTTTAAATAAAAAGGGGTGAATAATTTTAGCCACAAAAATAAAGAAAAAACTACAACTTTTTTATTATCACACATAGGATTTTTTAAAGTTTTATTTCAACATCTGAAGCTATTTAGACTCCTTATTTATTTATATTAAATGGCAGCCAGTATAATATAAATTTTTCACTCAGGGTGCGAAGTGAGCCACTGACCTTTGGTACATGAAGGGAGACATCTACTTCTGCACCAAGGGACAGGGGCATCAAACATTGGATTTAAAAATATTTCCATTTTGTTTCCATGCCAACTAGTTGTTCTATCATTTCTAAGGAATTCTTACAATCTCAAATTGTATACTCAAATTGTTTTGTACCCTACATTATTTGGAGGTGTAATATGATTAATATATCTTAAACTTAAAAAAAAAAATTTTTTAATGACCCTTTCATTTGTCAGCTTGACATAGAAACTTTGGTTGTTGAGTCGCCTATAGGTCTATTGTTCCATTCTGAATAATAAAATGTTAATTTCAATAATATACTTCTGAAAACCAAACATAAGTATATGCCATATACACTAAAATACACTAAGACAAAACGTGATAAAGTTATATCAGTAATTGCCACTTCCAGGAAACGAATCTATATTGAAAATTAATCAAAATATTATGATTATTATTAAATATGAAATTTCAGAAAAATCAGTTCAACTGAATTTGCTAAAAGTCAAAATTGATATGATTATAATGCTTCCCTATTTCTAGAAGAAGGACGATAAATATCATTTATTCACTTATGTGATACGTCAACATGCGTTGTTTACATCTATAAAACCTCTTGTGTAAACAGAGATTCCAGCCTGTCCAAATGAAGTGAGTGAAAGCAATAAAAGCGAATAGCAATATGAAATGTGTTTCCTCTCAATTGGCGGATAATACGAATAATTTCCTCGCCATTTGATGGAAGTCAGATATTTCTGCAATTCATTAGGACTAAATGATCTGTTTGAATGTCCCTAAAGAGGCAACGACCGCTTTTCTCGAAAATCTCTCCTCCACCTGTTTTTTGGCTTAATGCCCCTCTCCTATTTTTTAAGACTCTCCCTATAGGCTACTTAAAATAAGAAACAAACTAACCTTGAATTCGCTGAGTAGCCATTAAAATAAGATGTAAATATTTTTAGAATTTAATATATATCGGTATATTTAGAGTAGTGAGCAAAAAATAAACCTAGGCGGCCATTTAACCACACACCTCTTTATCTTTTTTGAGATAGAGTCTTTTTAACGTTTAACAAGTTTTTAACGATTATATTCTAAAAAAAAATTACTAATCAAGTACAATGGACGGGACCTTTATTTGTCTTTCGGCATCAAAACCATATAGATGATAAATGTAAATATTATGATATATTTATTTCAATTAATTTTAATAATTATATTGCTCAAGATGGAAAGTGAACCCACTTTTATTAGAAAATCTTGACAATACGCCACTAGTCAGGACCTTTTCCCTCATCATTTGATCTTGTTAATATTTTCAATTATAAAGATGGAATTTATACATAGCAAATGAATTTTACTATTTGATTAGTGGATTAAGTAATGAAAATAATAACAATCAAAATTATATACAAAATAATAAATATAAATCATGGTAATTTTTAAAGGTGCAGGGCTAGAGGTCTGGCTGGCTTCACGTACTATAGGTCAGTGGTTCGCTTCACGTCCTGAGCGACAAAAATTTATTTATATTATATTGGCTAGAATTGGTATAAA
Source organism: Anisolabis maritima (assembly GCA_010014785.2). NCBI lineage: Eukaryota > Metazoa > Arthropoda > Insecta > Dermaptera > Anisolabididae > Anisolabis > Anisolabis maritima. The sequence goes on along the minus strand of JAAAKE020170567.1, from coordinate 2,904 downwards.
TAAATAAGGACGGAGTCTAAATAGCCCCAGATGCCGATAAAAGACTTAAAAAGAAAAAAAAAGGTATTAGATATATATGTATTTTTATTAATATTATATATTCCATTATACTCAATATATTTTCTAAATATATTTTTCTTATCAAAGTGTTCTTCATATAAGTGTATTCTAAAATCAAGTAGAAATAAATAAAGTTTGGAAACCTATATTTATAATATATTTTATTATAAATGTTATTTTATAATATTTATTTATGCTTTTGTAATATAATTTGATTTCTTTAAATTTATATATATTTTGGAAAAATATTATACTCGAATGTAAATTTTATGTAAAATATAAGGCCTTGAAGCCCAACATAAATAAAAAACAATCATGGTAATGTTTTTTGTATGAAGGCCATCACATAAATTATTTTCTCGTCACCGTTAAATTGAAAATGATAACATCTCTAGCCACTGTACCAAGTGATGTAAGTGTCCCAGCAATGTTCGCCACTAATCAAAATTACTAATTTGAAATTTTTGCAAAATTCTTAGTAATATTTCAATCGTCCATATTGTAGTATTAATATTAATAAAGTTGAAAGACATGCATAATTGGAAATTTTTTACTTTTTTTCTTGGCACTCCCCATTAGTATTTGTCGGCTCTATTGAAATTATGGTTAATGTCGGAAATTTGCCAACAAATTTTATTTCCCTACACTCATTTCAAAAGAGAACATAAAATGATGTAGTTGATAGATGTGAATTTTTTAAAATATTATTTAATAATAATAATAATAATAAATTTATAATATTAAATAAAATTTAAATTTAAATTTAAATAAAGAGAATTGGATTATTTTCATATTTGGTTTCACATTATGAATGTTCTTTTACTAATTTTTCATCGAAAAAAAAAAAAAAAAACTGAAATTAATTTGCAAAAAATTATGTAGTGGGTGGGGCAAAGTCAAAGAACCTCTAGACTCAAACTATTATTTTCTAAAATCACAAATGGAGCTGACACTTATCCCATGTTGTTTCGTATTGAAGGAAAACTGAAGAGACATGAATTGAATGAAAAATGCCCGAAATCCTCCGGGTCATTTTGATTCAATTCGGGTTTTCTTAGATCTCCTTTCAAAAGGGAATATATGAACGTGACAACTTTGGCTAAAGTGAAGAAAGAAAAGGAGTAAGCAGCCAAAAAATTAGCCACTCATTCATTTTTATGTAAATAAACACTCTCAAATTTGTTGTTACGATTCGGCTTTAATGAATTAATGAAGAGAACCCATCGTCAGTCAACTAAGAGCTAGAAACATTATTTTATAAGATCAGTGTCAATAACAAGAAAATATTTTAAATATAATAATAAATAAACAGTAGAATTATATAGAGTTATCAGGTTTATATTATTTATATATAAATTATCATATATAGCTTCTTCCAGCTAATATATACAATGTTATGATAAAGTTAAGACCAAACATTATTAATAAGGAAAAAGAAGGGGTTAAGTAATGTAATAAAATTACATTAATATAAAGAAGATGGTGGAAGAACTCGTCATATAATCTGCAATATAAGTTAAGACAAGGTACCATACCATATCATACCAAGGCGTTTCTAAAAATTTTCAGAAATGTATATATCTGGCCAGAATGAGCAATACACTTAGTATATGTTTCTATGGTAGGCAACGTACCTAGAGTAATTCGAACGAAATCGTCTATATATTAATATATATGGAGACGTAAGAAACACTGTTCTATCTTTTTATGGAAAGCCCAATATACACCAGAATAAGCAAAATCCATTTTAAAAGGCACTAATCCAACCAAGATCTATAGAACGATTTCTAAGTTGCTTAAACATGCAATATATAAATAATATTACCAATTTTATAAAGTCAGCACTAAAATTGAGAGCTTTCTGCCTGGGCCACTGATTATTAGTTATTTTTAATTCAAAAGTTTTTTTTTTAATACTTTATTAAAAAAACAACTTGTTCTAAGTAAATGAGAAAGGGAAGGAAAAAAAGAGAGAAATTAATCATTTGTATTATATTAGATATTGTATATTTTAATTATTTTATTTTTTAATTTTATTCTAAATCGAATTGTAATTGTTATTACACTGAAATTAAAACAAATAATGCAAATAAAATCTAATCATACAATATGCTAAGGATTTGAAAACAGTAAATTAAATAAATAATATGTACAATGTTCATGTGATAAAGCAATAAATTGTTTTGATGAAAATTTTTCAAATTACAATATCGTCTATAGATATAATAGCGGAGGCCGTCTGTCACGTCTTGTTTGATCAACTTCCAAATGGAATATCGAAATGAAATTTTGCAACCTTATTAGTGAGAATCCATAAATTTTTTTTTTTTTTGAGGGAAAAGCCTTAAATTAAAGGTTTAAAAACCCTCAATCCTAACAAAAAAAAATCATTCCCCGGTTGGTTACCCCTGGTGTATTGTGCACTGATGTCACACACCATTCCCTTCGCCGGTTTCGGGTTCTCTGACCCATTCCCGGTCACCCTCCACTCTTCTCCCTCATTATGTGGATCCATAAAATAGACCCAAATTCCCATTTGAAGTGGAGGAGAAATTTTTAAATTTCAATATTCAAAAGTAGTGCCAATTAAGCCCTATTTTTCCTTTAAAAAAAAATCATAGCCAATTAATTGGTAATAATAAAATATTATAAATATTTATAAATAATTAAATCTCGAAAATTGAAAGTGAAGGATGGAGGGAGAAGAGGGGAGGGTGACCGGGGATGGGTCAGAGAACCCGAAACCGACGAGGGGAATGGTGTGTGTCATCAGTGCACGATACACCAGGGGTAACCAACCGGAGAATGATTTTTTTTTGTTAGGATTGAGGGTTTTTAAGCCTT
>JAAAKE020170566.1:0-29587 GCA_010014785.2 Anisolabis maritima | reverse complement strand
TTTTTTTTTTTTGCTTGGTTTCGCAAACAGCCGATTTCTTCTTTGGACGTGGGAAACCAAAAGGGCTCCCGCTGTGCCCTTTTGTCTTGCATCCGTTGCATCTTCGTTCGAATTAATCTTCTCATTTCGCCTCTACTAACAATGACTGACCATTTTCAAATTTTCTTCTGCTATTGTTTTCTTTCTTTTTTTTTAATGTTTCCCCTGATTCGTTTTCGGAGGGTCAGAGTCTTAATTAGACAAATTGACTTTTGGAAAATGTTTAAAATCAAAAGGAAAAAAAAAAAAAAAACACAAACAATAATTTAACAAAAGAATAAATAACAGTTTATAAAATTTTATTCATAGTTTCTAGATGACTTTTTATTAGATTAAAAAAATCCTATTATAAGACTAAAAAGCTCATTAAAAGAAATGGTTGGAATTTCTTTTATTTTTCTTTTGCTAATTACAGGGGCCACCAAAATTTTAAGTTTTGGACTATTTTTTCATTTCATTGGACCGTATAAACTCCGCTAAGGACCACCGTTTAATAACTAGGTCTATATGGATTAAGGGTTAGGATATAATGCTTATTGAAGGCAACTCAATCTCATGGCATAAACTTACCCAATTCTATCAGTGAAGCTTCTTGAGAAAGAAAACCGAGAAACTTTCTCCTTATATCTGGATAGTGACTGAATAGAAAGACTTATATCTTTCGTTTTCAAAAAATCATTACTGGGTTTCCTATACACAACCCTTCGATTGTTTAAGAAATTAAAACATGTCTCAGAAACGTTCTTAAGAAAAATTTTAACTCAAGGGGAATTAACCTACTAAAGATGGTCTCTCTGTGTGTGCTTTGTGTGTGAACAAGGTTTCTCAAAAACAAGAAAATGTTTGGAACTGAAATTGTATATTTAAGCTTAGTACCATCGTCGCTTGTCCCTTGAAGCATTTGAATAAAATCTCCCAAAGAGTACTTTACTGATGTACTTTTTAGTTTTTTTTTTTTTTTTTTTTCAAAATTCGATCTAACGATTTTGATTAAAATCATATATCAATTCATATATGATCTTTGAAAAGTATTAACACTTATCCCCCATAAAATTGTTTGAGGCCCATTTTATTTTTGTAGATTTTCGGTTTTTTGTTATTTTCTCTTAAACTACTCTAACGATATTGATTAAATTGCCTATACATTGGACGGCTGACAGCACAGCATTCATTTTTCCTTACCTTAGTTAAGAGATAGTTGTGTGGTGTGCGTTTAATCACACCATATTTTTTAAATATAATTTCATGATTTTCTTAACTGATTACTTAAAAGAATTAAGAGATCGTTGAATTAGCTACTTCAGAAAATCTCCCTTGAGTCTAGATTTTCTGTCTAGCTTTTTTTAAGATTACATTTCCGTTTGCGTTTTTCTCCTCTTCAAGCTGCTGTCCCCCAAATCAAATCAAACATAGAAATGTTCTGTCCTGGGGTTGATTTGATAGAGTGGCGATGTCGGCTGTCATTTCCACAATTACTCACAGATCGACAGCGGCTGATAAATGACAATTCTCTCTTGAAAATCAACCAGATTCCTCAATGTATTCTCTGACAGAAGAGTGTCAAAATATTAATTGTCCGACCTGTTAGGCCCATGTGATGTAGACCAATCGTTTTTCTATTTGAATGAAATTTATGACATTATTTATAAAACCATTTTTCATTTCAGGACGACTCGAAATAATGATATATGATGGTCCACTTTGAAATAACTGAAGAAAAGCTCACATTTGTGCATTTCATACATACAATAAATAATGAACTCCCCCGACAGATTTGTTTCAATAATTTAATTATGTTTCATAAAATATAAAAGACTCCATATAGATAATTAATTTCTGTCCCATTGTATTCTGGACGTTGCATCAAGGAGAGAGGGAAAATTGTATTTTTATGATAAATTATAAACAATTTAAACAATTGTAATGGCTGTTGTGAAAGTTGAAATCCGGAAAAAAGTCAATGTTTTTTAAAATATCAAATAAAAACAAAACATTAATTTTATATAGGCCTACAATAAATTATAAATTTATGAAAGTCAATTATTCCATTTTTCTCTCCATTGTCAAATGTCAATCTCAATATTGAAAAGTTTAATTTAGAGTACTAAATTCATTCGTTTTTATTTGGTTTATCGGATAAATGAGAGGCCTGGGTTCTATTCCCTGCTCTTTCCAATTTTTTTAGGATTTGGCTGTTAATAAATTTTATCTATACGTCTAAATATTTTTTCATAGACCTATATACGATAATTATAATTTATTATTTATATCTATAATATAATATAAATATATAGATCGGTTTATTAACGATTAATATAGGCAATGACCCTGTCCCTTGATACAGAGCTAGAGAGGTCTGGCTTCAAGTACCAATGGTTCGCTTCCCCTCCAAAAATTTATTTAAATTATATTAATTAATTTAAATAAATAAGACGGAGTCTGAATGGCCTCAATTGCCGAAAAAGACTCTATTGATGTCAAAATGTTTTAGGAGGCGGTTTTAGGACGAATTCCAGAGCACAAACTACAATTTGTATATCATCCTTTAAGAAAAAGCCTCAAATGAAGCTAATCCTTATTAATTTCAATTAATTATCCAACTCCCTCCCCCATTCATAACATTTTCATTTTTCTCCCTTGGCAAACGCATTTATCTAATTAGAGTAATGAAAATGAACAACGCAGCACTTTTCTCGAAATATTAATTTCCAAGTGTAAAAACACGAGTAAGACGGAATGGTTTTCTTTTAACTTAAGTCAATAAGCTGTTAATTGGGGGGGAAAGAGCCCTACATTTTTCAGAAATACTAACGGGGTGAGGGGGAGGTTGCAAACCAAAAAGAGACACGGACAACAATTTCCCTCCATTGACGATTATTTAATTAATACCAAGTCTTTTAACTGTAAAGTCATTATAACTCATTAGCATACATTTTGCCTGCGTCGCTCTTCCCTGCAAAAAATACAGTCTAATGTTTCAACTCATCTATTTTATTCGTTGGTAAATATACCTTTTGCTACTCGCATAAGAAATATGATACCGAAAATTATCTTTTAGACAATTAAAATAATGGATCTAAAATACACTGAATTAAATTTCCTCGATATTTATTTTAATGATATTCCCTTAAGAGAAGGGGATATTTTTAATGTGTTGAAACAATAATTGGATTAAAATTAGAATAATTATAAATACATCTTTATAATTTTGAAAATATTCTCATGGCGTTTGAAATGGTAGAGGGTAAAGGTCATCTCGCTGACCGATTGGAAGAAAGTCACTTATTAGGCATCACTGATAGAAATAATCGCCGATCAGGTTAATTAGAGAAAATGGGCATCCGGGAAGGGAGTATGATTAGACCTGGTGTGGGCTGAGCGCTCAGCGAAAACAATAGTTGCAATCAACTCCGAGCAAATTTTTAATTTCGTAATCAAATAAATAATAAATCCTCTCCGATTGTTTGGAAATAAATACAATGTTGCTTGCAATATCATCATCAAAAGAAATTATAATAAGAAACTTATTATTATAGATATATAAAAAAAAGTTGCAAAACTTTCCCACTCCTTTCTAAAAATCGCTAATCATTTTTTATAAAATGCATACTCTCGACACGAGAAAATACTCAAGGAAAGCTAAAGAAGCTAAAGAAGTAAAATTTTTCCTGTTTTCAGAATCCTTAATTAGAGTTTTTCAATTTTTAAGACTATTTGTTATGGTTTTGAGGGCGAGGCCATTTACCCCCTCCCTTTCTAAAAATATTATCATTGTAATTAACATTATTAATTCTATATATTAAAAAAAAAAATAATTCCGGTAAAATTTATCTTGAAAGACTGTAAAATCTCACCTTATTTTTTTTCCTAAGTTAAAATTTTTCTAAAGTACCTAAGAGATGTGAGGAATTAATCATATAATAAAAATTGTTTCTTTAAAAATTCCAAGTAAGTTTTTCCTAAGTGCACTTATAATTACACGATATATTTTTTTTTTTATCTTAAACACTTCTAATGAGGCTCATTACCGACTGATTAAAAAAGAAAGTAGTGTGATTGTTTCATCAGATTTTTCTTTTCTGGTTTCTGATTCGGTTTTTTTTTAATGATATTTATATAGTTAATTAAAATTTTATTCTATTTTTACTTAGGATTTTGTTCTAAAGTCACCCACCCTTAATTATTATAAAATTCTTATTTATATTCTCATGAGAGAATTTATAGTATAGTACTCTCAATAAATTTGAACATTAAGATATAGATCAAGCTCAACCAGGAGAACAATAATTACATATTTTATTTTCTTAATGGACTAAATATAAAAATAATATATTTATTGATGTATGCTCTTATGTTAAGTGTGTTTTGAATAAAAAATAAATAAATAAAGACGACGGCCTCTCATCAGCTGGCGAGACTCTTTATGTTTCATGAATGCCTTCAACCCTTATATGTAACCAAGCAGCGCATTCATTATCGTAGTTACACATTTAAAATGAGATTTTAGCAAGTATTCCAAGCCTCTTGAATCGCACGGTTACCGTTTAATATTGGATTAAATACATTGAATGGTAACTGTTCTTTATTAACGACACATTTCTCTATTCATACGCTAGACAATAGCGCGAGGAAATAATATAACCCACTTGAGAGATGCGCGATGCATGGATATTGGAGCTCAGCTGTTTAATATTTAATGTTGCACAGCAAACAGGCGTGCATTTAGATTTCGGGGCTCGAACTCGAACCCGCCTCAAATGTGCCTTCTCGAAGAATAGAATTCATTTGCTTTTCAATATTCTTATCCAGTGGAAAAATCAAAAGAAGAATAATATATTATCGAGCTGCTGTTTTCAATGCTTAAATACTATATTCTGTACTTTCAGTACTTAGTTAAAATGCTTTTAAGCTTGAACTAGTAGTGGAATTTCTTTAAGAAATACTGGTTGTTAAAAAAAGTACTTTTAGTACTAGTGGTTCCAATTAAATTTTCAATATTTCACGTTTGGAAAGTACAGGTACTTAGTGTAAAAAAAAATTATTTAATACTTGATTCTGGATACTTTCTCAACCTTTTACAAGTAGTAGGACATCATTGTACACACATAAGAAAATAGAGAAAAACTAATTGGAATTTTATGGGTATTTTAAATGGGATAAGAGTTTTTTTATTTTAACTACGCCATAATCAACAGCTTTTAGCGGGTTAACCGACTTTTTTTGAAAGCCTATTTTCCAAGGATGGCCCTTTAAGATATGCCTAACCGTTTGTGAGGACCTCTTAAAATGAAAAAAAAAAACTTTTTCAAAAAATATTATTCAGATGATTACATATTGAATATTTTTTTAGTATATTGTCGAAAATACGATAATTGATTACCTTGGAATTCTAAAAATATTTAACGAATTTTATAAATTAAAAGTGAAGCTTTTTTTGATTTGATCTTTTGCATATTTTTATGTATTTTATTTTTTATTTTAACCGAGAGATCATTCACCGGAACGAAGGACATCTCACTCTTGTCCTTCGGAGATTTTTCACCTCGAGATCAATATATTATTATTAAGAATTATTTTTAGGAGGTGAATTATCATTTTATGACTAAAATAGGAATACCGTCATTTTTCTCTTCAAGATAAAAATAATTAGACTTGTAATTTGTGAAATTTTAATCCAAAATATGGTTACTTTGAAGGAAGATAAAATATTTTAAGTTATAACACCCAAAAGGATCCTATTGTTGGAAAATAAACTAATAAATTTGACACTACATCAGCGATCCCAATCATTTTGACTTATTATACTCCTTTCAAGCGTATTTCACCAAATTGTATCTTTTATTTACTTTGAGTACTTTTTTTTATTGAAAGATTTTTTTTTTTATTTTTATTCAATGCTGACCAGGAAGTTTACTTAATCTCAAATGAAGATGTTTGAGTCAGATTCAGGATTTTTTATTTCTAGGATTGTTTTATTGGTCTGATGACCGTTTTTTATAATCATTTTCGACTTTTGCCATCTTCAGGCCTGAAAAAACAATTATAATGTTATGACTTTATCCTCACGCTTTTGTATAAATTAATGTTAAAAATACAAAAGTTTTTTTAATGTACAAGTAGTTTTTTTCCTTCCTTCATTTCTTATTTTTTAACAAAATATTTTATATATACTATATATCTTTACACAATTAATCAGGTGAATATTTTAATAAGATTAAAATTAAATAGCCATCATAGCCAAAGATGCAATGGATTGTTGTTTTTTTTTTATTTTATGTACATTTAAATGACTAATCATGTACTCGATAAAATATACAAATATTTGTTGGCCCCGAAAGGCCTTGCTGGAAACGAATACATCATTGAGATCTTCCATCTCCAAGACATTTTTTCTTAAATTAATAATGTTTGTGAAATTTATATATTTCTGTATTTTTTTATAAAATGTCATGTCTATGGCATATAGTAACTTACTATCCTCACAAATCAAAAAATAATAAATTTACTAATAGGTAAAGGATGAAATTTGATGAATTCCATTTAGGTCTTCTAATTCCCCATTAAGACGAAACCAAAGATACAGATTGTCCAATTACCTTTGTGGGAGATAATATATTATTAGTACAAAAAAAGAAGATAGTTTACTTTTTCTTTGACTTAAGCTCAGGCTTTCGGTACTTAGCAAACTATAACTACAGGAATATTTGGGATAATAACAAGTAAAAATAGCCTATTTGACCCTTGTATCTGCTGGAAGTTTCTCTTAAATTCTTTCAAAGAAAAGAGGGAAAAAATACCGTAGATTTATTAATTTTTAAAATGAATAATTATTATAAAGCAGTCATTAGAATAAATCAACTGGCAAACATCCTCATCAGTCTGGTAAAAGTCATGAGGAAACTGCTCAGTAAAATGATGCGTTGGTCTCCTCTTCGGAGTACTGCTATTCGTATAAAAAATACACCGAAATATAATTTTCTTTATTTATTTTATTATTAAGTTGAAAATATAATTTATATTATTAAAAAAAATTAAAATTCTTTCGAGACGCAATTTGGATACCGTTCATATATATTTTTTTCTCCCTCTTGGATACTGAGGAAATAAAGAGATATGCATGGAATGTGTGACGTCATAAGCACCTCAAACTTTTTGCCGATACGATAATTCTAAGAATTTTAGTAAAGTCCTTGTGAAACAAAAACAATATGTACTTTCCTCGACAAAGAAAAATATTGAAATTTTAAGAATTTAAATTTTCATTAAAAATTAAAAAGAGCATTTTTTAAAAATATATCATTTAAATCAGTACTAATTTGATAAATATAAATTATTAGGAAAAAAAATGTTTATCTAAAAATCTCTCAAGACTAAAGAATCAATTTGAATTTTAAATTTTCTAATTTCTAATTTGTTTGTATTTTGCAAATGAAACCCTAAAAACGATCTGATAATAAAACAAGATGAATTTTTATTCTATTATTGTTATTATTAGGAAGATGTACGGTATTTACCAGACCAGTCTATCTTACCAATACCATTAATTTTAGCAAATTTGGCAATCTTCATCATCTGGTGATACCCAAAGCCCTCTGATAATACATGGGCTGTAAGCCAAATGAGTTTGAGAACAACTGATGCACTTACATTTATATATGTAAATAAAAACTAAATGAATTAGTTTTAAATAATGAGGAAAATAAATATAAATTCATATTATAAAGTAAACTGGTGTAAGAACAACAATAAATTGAAACTTTCAAAAGTACATCAGTTGTCATGTAGAAAGTTTGTAGGCTATTCAATTTGAGAATAAATTTATTTTTTCAAGTTATAGAAACTGAAATCAATAACGATATATATATATATATATATATATATGAACGAATGTATAATTTCTCTCATAAGGATACACATAAGGATACATCTTATATTTTCTCTGCCAATTTGGAGTAAACATGTGCTTGTTTACTTTCAAACTGAATGCATCTACCTGATAGGTGCAGAAATAGTGGCCCAAACTTTGTTATTTTTTTTATTTACTTATATATTTTTGGTAATTACTAAAATAAAGGATAATTTAATTTGGTAGAGAAAATATAAGGTGCATCCTTATGAGACTAATTGTACATTATATTATACATTTGTTCATATATATCGTTATTGATTTCAGTTTCTATAACTTGAAAAAATAAATTTATCCTCAAATTGAATATCCTACAAACTTTCTACATGACCACTGATGTACTTTTGAAAATTTCAATTTATTGTTGTTCTTACTCCAGTTTACTTTATAATATGAATTTATATTTATTTTCCTCATTATTTAAAACTAATTCATTTAGTTATTGTCTACATATGTAAGTACATCAGTTGTTTCCAAACTTATTTGACTTATATCCCATATTTTTTCAAGGTTCGCTGGTGTTTAAACATCACAAACTTAATAAATTACAATTAATTATTACTAAAATAAACCACAAAAATGCCAAAAGGTGTTTTATTTATAATAACAATAATCGTGAAAGTCTAAATTACCTAAACATAAACGCTCAATTCATATTTATTTACAATTGAAAATGTATTAGTAACATTATTAAATTTATTATTCATTTTTATAATTCATCTCTTTTTTAATTTATTGAATATTTATAAATTTTTATTATAAATAAATAAAAACGAGATATTATTAATAAAACTAATGAAAGTTGTAGCCGATGATTGATAATAGTATTTAACATTAATATAGTTAGGAGATAATGTCCAAGTTATTATACTGTTCAAGGGGCTAATTATAGTTTATAACTCGAACGTTGATTTGCTGTTTGGAAAGAAAAGCGACAAGTCCGTTTTTTCTCAGCCATCTAATTATATAGCGTTGTCTTCTCGAAGTTTGTTTGGTTTGGTTTTATTTTTTTAATAGAATATAAATGCAATAAAAGATAAAATAAAAAAATATAAATATTTATGAATCTAATATTTCTTACAAAACTCAAATAAATATGCAAATGAATGAAATTTTATATTAGAGTGGTTATATTTATGGTTTGTCCAATCAAGATCTCGTACCCGATCAAGGTGAAAGTTTTTGTCACAAAAGAGCAGCAATCCTTTTGAATTATTTAAAATGAATAAAAAAAAGAGCTGCATTCGGGTGAAATATTATGTATGAATACAAATTATAGGTTTTGTTCCAATGCATGGAGATTGATAGAATCAGAGCGTGGAGTGGGGGATACAACCTGATGCCCTCCCCCGAAATGCCCCACGGGTCTCAAAACAGATGGCAAATTAGAATATAAACCGAGGAACAGAGAGAGAGCAGAATGCATCATCAAAACGATCCTGATCCTGGTAGCGATTGAATCCGTCTTCAGAATCAGGCCTTCTGCATGGCCTCAGGATCAGTGGAGCATCAAGATCTAAGTGAGCGAGGGCTACCGCCGAAAGAGAGGAGGGAGAAATAATTATTTAAAAAATAAAAATTATTTAATGCTGATTTATTTCATCTTTTCTCTCACTGTACGGGAATGATGAATATTTTGCAAGTCCATTGAAGTTTTCTCCAAATTCAATTGGATAGATGGTTTCCAAGAAACAAAATTACAAACCCATTCGAAGACTTCGGGAAAAAAACATTGTTTTTAGGCCTCTAAATTTTTTTATTCAAAAATAATATAATTTTTAAAAGAAGAGAGTTGTTGCTGTGTTGTATTATAGAGAAGTAGGCAGCCTTCGGAGGCTCAATAAAAATTCATAATTGAGACGTTTCGAACGAGGTTTACTAGCTCATCTTCAGTCCAATTTGGTAATTGTCTTTATGCCCAAAGGTGGCCAGTATGGATTTAAAAACGCATATAACAATATATACACATATAAGCGACAATGATGTTAATTTATTATACAGTCTCATTGGTGCGTGAATGAAATCCAAATCCTGCCTTCTTCTAAATTATATATAATTTTTAATGTAGGGACTGCAGGGGGAGTCAAATTCTTGTCTTATACTCGACCAAGGATTAAGAACAAGGAAACGGCAATTTCTTTTTAAAATGCCATTTATCTATGTATTTCTTTAATTACCCTTAGTTTATAAGTTTAAAAAATTTTACAGGTCTCACAGCTTGCTACATGGTTAGTAAACACTTCTCTTTTTCCTATGCCAGTCTTTTTTCTAATTTCATTTTGTACATTTACATCCTCGACAAAAACTCTCTCCCAAGAACTAAAATATTCTCTAAAAAAGTATAGGATTTAATCGAATTTTAAGTGTCTTTAATATACTGCAGTATTTTAAGATTCCTATTTTATTAATAATAACACAAAAAATAAAAAAATATTTAAAATTTTAATGTATTATTAATACATTAAATACGTAGAAGGTCAGACCTGGCAAGTTCGTTGACGGCGACCCGACGGATCATTTGAACAAAGACTGGCACTTCTTTCAATGGCAGTCTTTTCTTCCTCTTTTTCTTTAATTTCTTGGGCCGACCTCTTAAAAAGTAATTAATAATGCAAAGCTCAATAATCCAAACACCTTCATGAAATGAATATTATTCAAATTGAGAGTTCTAATATTTTATAATATTAATATAAATTTATCTTTAATGCAAAGCAAACATAGCAAATTTTAGTTAAAGTGTGGGGTGGGGGAGTAAAAAATTTCTAAATTCTAAATTAGGCACAGGAAAATTTAAAAAAAATAGCAGATTGGTATCTTATGACGTCTCCCGCGAAAATTAAAAAACATATATTTATTTTTAAAATTTTAAATATTTTGTTTATATTTTACTGAAAAAAATTAAAGAAAATTTTTATTTTATTTTAGTTCTGAATGAAAAAGCCAAACTAGAAACACATCGGTAGAAGAATGACGTCCTTATATATATTAAATGCTGAGAGAGTATTCAACAAATTCATTATACACTTTTATCCGTTTCATTTATAAAATATTTTCAGTCTTAAGATCTTCCAATTTATAATATTGCTAAATATATCATATACTATTTAATTTTTCATGAAATATTATAAAATCATATTGCTTATATTTTATAAATATAAATAATATTTAAATAACCCGTGGTCAATTGGGAACAGTGAACCCAAAATTATTTGTGATATTTTTCTGCAACTTCTGATTCCATTTTTACTTTCGTTTATTTGTTTTATTTTATTATTTTAAATTTCATTTTTTAATATTTTTAATTTTAAACGAAGGCTCTAACTCAAAAACACACTAAGAGGTATAGTAAATATTTATTTTTTTAGTTTTCATTTTTTAAAAGCTCTTTATTTTATTTTCATTTATAGACTTTTTCTCTTTCGCAGGCCACTTGAAAATTTTTTTATACTTTCCATTACATAAAATAAGTATAACTTTCCTTACTTAGTTCAAATTATTTTTTTTAATAGTAATTAAAAATTATTTACATTTTCAACCTTTCAATTAAAATTAGAAATGTAAATTTGTAACAAATAATTACTATCTTTATTTTCACCTTTATGGGTGAAAAAGATTTGATCATCCAGAATAGAGCCGTAGTCAGGAGAGGGGGGATATATGCATTCAAAGCCCCCTCCCACCGAAAAAATATTCTGTCTATGGTGCTACCCAGAATTCTGAACCCAGGTTCTTTGAGTTGTTAAAAAATTTACAAAGAATGCCCCTCATTATAAAAGTTGCGCCAATTATTATAGAAAAGTCAGAAAGATTTGATATATGGATAGAATACATTTTTCATTCATATAGTATTGTATTAATTAATATTACTTTAATATGTGGCTTTTATTTGGCTGACCATCCTAAATCTACAAACTTTTTGCAACCCATAGTGTAATTAATTATTTGCGAAATTTTATTTATTTTTTGTGCGCACCATCTAATTCTGAAGAACATTTTGCTTGATATGAGATGTTTCAGGAATAGTAAAAATGACGTCTTTGCTTATTATTATTATTAAGCTCTTTGATTAGTATTGTAATTGTTAGTCTTCCATATATTCACTCTTATCTGAAGGCATCTTTAGATGCAATCCATCTATTTTACATATATTAAAAGTCACCGAAAAAATATGAGCAGCTACTTCACTTGACGTATCAAACCCATAAATCATTTGATTAAATATTATATAGGTATCTCTGACTTTGACTGATATTGGTTAAATTTAGAAAAATAATAACTGGGTTCCGGCTACTTTGCTGCTTCGCTTTGTATCATGGAGTGTAGAAATTCTTTGGTTTTGCTTGCTGGAAGGTGGGCAACCCAAATGACGGCTCGCTAATTCGATTAATTACTCCAGAGGTCCTTTAGTAAAATGAAACGAATTTCTACCCGCATAATATAAACAATCAATCCTCATGGGCTCACATCTAGCGAGTGAATAGCGACCATGAGTTACCTGAGGTTAGACCGACCTTTATTCCACTAATATATGCCAGTCTTTCCCATTCCCTTTTCACCAAGCCTCAGACTCTGCGACGAGGCGGCTTGCTTCTTAGTTTTAAGTATAATTTTTATGCCGACAGCGAATCAAGGAAATAAAGTCTAAGAAGAAGAAGACACTATAAATAAACAAATATAATTCGAATAGAAATACTAGATAAATAAATAAATAAATAAACAGACAAAATTTGATTTTCTTCTAAAGAAAAATTGCATTAAAAATATCAAATAAAATGCTTACTTTCTCCTTTTAAAATTTTTTCGCCCAAAAAGAACGCCATTTTTAAATAAAAAGACTAGATTATTTGTTTTGGTAATACTTGAAGAAAAATAAATAATTTTTTTGAGCGCTAATACCTAATGCACCAGGTAGGTAGCTCCTCTTAAACACGGCGTTTAATTACTTTGTGTGTGGAGCAACTATCACCCAAGAAAATTCCCCGCAAAGTAATTATCCACATAACATGGCGGCAAGTTGACTCGGTGATGATTTACACGGGGTGCCATTTATTAAAGCCCCTGCAGGTTATGCAAATAGCAATGGAGGACAGCCGGCTTCCAGTGGCGAACTCCCGCTAACTTTTTGTATTAATGCAATTTAATTACGCGGCCATATTTATGATATTCTTGCTCAACCGCCAAAAGTGCTAAATACCTCTAAATCCTCAGCCATCGCTGATATTGCTTTGTTAAACAATTATTTCTAGTCTCGGTGACAAAAACACTTAGAATTTTGCCAAAGAATCAACCGAGTTGTCGTCATTTATAAATTTATTGCATCCATGGATTTAAGCTTTATTATATTTAAATTTTACAAAATATTAAAAGGGTTACATACAAGAATATCATCTACATCATAATAGACTTACTCTTGTCAATTTTTAAATGTAAAATTTATTATTATGTATTAAAAAAAAAAAAACATGCAAAAGTCAGATGTGTGTTTTGAATGTTCAAAAAAATTGAATAGAGGCAAATTCTGACAAGGAAGGGGGGAGGGGGCGGGGGTGCAATATATTCATTGAATGAAACTTTTAATTTCATTTTCAATTCTACAATTTTTATTGTCTTGCATTTCTTTATTCTCGTAACTATTTCAATGGAGGGATTTTTAGGGCAGAACCCAGACAAAATTTCGATTATCCTGGTGGACCGAAAACACAAAGCGAAGTTCGATCTCAGGGTTACAAAATTTTTTACAGACATTCAAATCAAAATAATTAATTTTTTCTTAAACGATATTTGAAGAAAAAAAATTCATAGGCCGCATATAAAACTAATTCTAAGTATTGTTGTTAAATTAGTACTTTTTTCATCTATTATATAAATTATTTCTTTCTTAAAAATTTTATTTGATCTCTTTTGTTTACTTGTCTTTGGTTTTGTGGAAGGGTCGGCCTCCGTCGCTATGCCATCTGTTCTATCTTATTGAAGAAAAACTATACATCATAAGCCACTCTAATTCTCATAAAAATAATTGTCTCTATTATTATTATTATTATTATTAGTGAAAAATTATTTAATATTTTATTTTTTTTTATCGTTGGTCTTAGAATTTACTTCGTTTTTTAAATCTAACAAAATTAGATCAACATTTTTCTTCTCTATTTTTTTTTACTAGAACTTATTTTTATTTCTTAAAAAAAAAATTAAGTTTTTTTTTCTTTTTAGATCCGCCGTATGTGTTCTTTATTAAATTAATAAAAATATCAAAATGGTCTCGAAATGAGTGGCCCTCATTCCCATTCCCCTCGATTATCAGTAATCTATGTACATCAAAATGAGAAGGTCTTAAATTATTCGACACCGATCGGCGGGGTCTTTTCTACATATAATTAGATATAAGTTAAAAAAAATTATTCCCCGCTTCTATTCCCTTTCTTTTTCTAAGCTGGCCTATAAGAGCTAAAAGATATTTCGATCGAATGAAAAAAAATAATCGTTGATCTTGTCATGAACGTTGAAGACGAAAAAAAAAACGAAACAATGATTAAATCTTGGTGATGTTTCCTCGAATAGAAAAACGTCCATTAGAAATAAATTTAAGTCTGAACAGACGAGAAGGCAGGCAGCCATGTTAGGAACTGTGAAAAAAAGACGACCCCAGTTGGCTAATTTGCTACAACAACAACAACAACAACAACAACAACAACAACAACAACAAGCACAGCTAAAACACTCAACAAACATTTCCATCAGGCCAGGACATGAGGCCGGGTCGTAATTATATCTGTGAGGTTTATTATACATTAATGCCTAGGTGGGGCCCGATTCCAGCCTCAGATTAGCGTGGAATCCCAATCGAGGAACAATGGTACCAGGTTCCAAGTCTTCGAGAACCAATCCACCTCTATTTAATTACGGAGAAATATTTCCATCGCCTTACTCTCCTCTCTCCTTTTATTTGCTTATCACTTACTAAGACGAAAAAACGAAAAACTTATATAAATAAATCTTTCTTTGCTACACTCTAAACAGTTAAAAATAAACTTCAAAATTTGAAATTAAAAAAATCACAATGAGAGGTTTTTACTTTCTCCTACCTATATATGTAATACATAGTGAGAAAGTATTGCGATCGTCAAAAAAATCGATGTCCAAATTTTTTTTGGTGTTTTTCATAATAATAAATCTACTATTTTATGATTTTTTTTTGTTTTTATATAATAATCTTGAGAGACTGGCCAAAATGGCTTTAGAGCTGAAGGCTAACAACAGACTTGGATAAACAAATGTCTAAAAACTTCAGATAGTAATAATAGAGCCAAAATACTGAAAACCCTTTTTGAAAAAAATAAGCAATGAAGTTGCAAATCTCTCCCGCAATTCTTTAACAGGGCTAACCAAACTTCTTAAGAATATGAGATGAGATTGCTCTAATACCCTTAACGGGTATGCAAGTCATATTGATTTTAAATGCTGGTTTTTATCTTGTTGATATATATATCTTTTTAGTAATTACGTTTCAATAAAAACTATGCAAAGATTAACAAAGAAAAAGTCAAAGAGATTGAAATAACATTTCAAGGAATTTCTATATGTGATGACGTATCTTTATTATCTTATACATAACTATCTGCGAAGCCCGCATTCGGCGGAGGCTTCCATGCACTCCGTGAAAAGTATTTATCTTCATCTTTTTTTTTCGCTTTGGGATTAAAATTATTTTGAGTACAAAGTTATATTCAGGTGGTCGAAAAATTTTATTAATTAATTAATTATTAATTTTTCTACCATTATTTTTTAGTAATTATAATCGTTAAACAATTAAAATTTACCAATCTAAAAAAAAAAAGAAATTTAAAAATTAATTTAAATAAATAAGATAGAGAGAATTTGATAATAATATTTTATATTAAAAAGTAATAAATATAATTTTTTTAAAATAATTATAATGCTATATAATATAGAAAACGTTCCCTTTTTGTCAAACTAAAACGAGAGGAAGGGGCAGAAAATTTGAAAATACTACAAAATTTAATATAAAGTTTCACTTAAAATTGGAATATTGAAAAATTCTGCGTGAAGACCATAAACGAAAAAAATACATGAGTGTACATTAAGCGGCCTGGGCTCTGGATCTATCTTCTATTTTAGTTGATATTATTTAGATTTTAGTTTCGTTTTTTTTTTTAGAATAAATCTCTTTCTCAACTGTTTGTTAGGATGTTATCATCCTAAGCTGCAGACAAACATCTTAAATATCACAAGTTTCAAAAGATTTGGTTCAGAGGATGCTGTGAAAATCCTGATATTTAACAAATATTGGTCTTTTTTACAGCCTCCCTCCTAGAACGAGAAAATTTAATACCTTCTTAAGCTCTCCTAGGACAATAAATTTGTTAAGTTTAATCCGTTTCTCTCTAGTGATTTCAGAGATGTAAACCAATAAAAAAGCTATACACACATAGACACATTAAGATTTTTTCCATGATTACGAGTCTTTTCGGCATCCGAGAATATTTAGACATTTATATTTATTTATATTAATTGGTAGCCAATATAAATCAGGACGGGAAGTGAACCACTGAACTTTGGTACGTGAGGCTACCTTTGTAGATCTCTACCTCAGCACTAAGCGTCCTTTTGACTTGAAGAGTAAAAATATTTTTAAAAATTAAGTATTTAAATTTTTAATATTACACTTTTCCTTTATATATATTTATATAATTTGCAACACTTTCCCACCCTTTTTAGCCAACGCTAATCATAACTTTTGGAAATATAAAATGACCGCTCTACGACCCTATGCAAGTCATGTCAAGTTTATTTTTATTGTTATTTTTTTAAGTTATGTTGTTTGTATAAATATTATTAATATTCATTAATTGAATTTAAAGTATTATATCGACTATCTATTAATTTAAAAATAAATAAGGCTGTAGTCTAAATAATCTGCTCCGACTCATCGGATGTTATGAAAATTGGATCAGGGCTGAAGACAAACGTCTTATTATTATCACCTAGTTTTAGATTTGGCCTAGCGGATGCTGAGAAAATTGTGTAGCGCAATAACTTTTGGCGGGCTTCTTATCGCCCCCTCCGGACCGATTTGCTTCAAAATTTAAAAGCTTCTTTGCCACACCTAGGACTACAAATTTGTTAAGTTTCATCCTTTTCTTATGAGTGATTCCAGAGGTATAACCCATAATAAAAACCACACACTCACAGACGCATATACATAAACACATATGCACATTAAGATTTTTTTGCATTTTGAGATCCTTTTGACCTGAAACGTAAAGATATTCTTAAAAATTTGGAAGGGGGCCAAATTTTTTATGATCATATTACTCTTCCCTTATTATTATATATAATAGTTTGGGAAAGTAAAATGGATGTATGGATTTATGTTCCAGCATAATTATGAAACGCTTGGAGCAATTTTCAACCAAACTTTATAAACATATGACTTACAATCTAGAAAAAAATTCTATCTGAATAGACACCCCTAACGTCTCTGGAGGGGAGGGGGTGGTGTGATATGTAATAATCATCGAAAACGACCGATCGAATTTTCTCGTTTACTGAGATGAAGGAATATAGGCAAAAAATGTTTCCAGGGAAGAGACAGGAGGGGCACTTGCCTAGGTGCGTAGCACATAGCAACATAGAGTTTATTTACTCATCTTCTCATTTCGAAAAAAAAATTTTCCAGCCCTTTCCTTCCCTAGCATTTTTAATAGACTCTTTTTCGGATTTTTAAATTTCTCCCGCCACCCAGATCTTAGCTTCCAATATCTCTCAATCCAATTCGCTTTATTTTTAATTGTTCTTATCATAATTTAACTTTATTTTAATAAAGATAAAGACTAATTACAAGTAAAATGAGGCAAGTCGGTTCAATAGCCGTCGGTCCAATTTAGCCAGATTATAGAAATTTTACTAGGGAAGGAAAGGGCTGAAAAAACATTTTTGAAATGAAAAGATTAGGAACTCTATGTTAGAATCATATTTTTATTTCACCTTTGTATTTTGTATTGCTTATTTATAATATAATAAAAGATAGCACTTAGTTTATTTTTAGGAGGCTAAGAAGAAGAGCGGGGGGATACAGTTTCTTTCTATAAAAATATTTTCATTCATTTTGTATTGTTATAAAAATATTTGAGGAAATAAATATTTTTTAATTAGATTATTAAATAGAACTCCCCCTCCCCCACAAGCCGATCGTGATTTATCTTTATAAATTTTGATCTGATCCATCGCTGAAATTAAATTAAGAAGAATTCCAGAATCGTTAAGTGGTCAATAGTCCCCCTACGCAGGCGTAGCGCCCTTGCTCATTTATTCTGCATAAATGCCCTTCAAATATTGAAAATTATATGAACGACACTCGCCAATTCACTCCCCCTAGTCCAAATATGACATATTTGCCCTTCCGATTAGATGAATAATATAAATTGTTTGATCAACCGCATTTTATTGATATTTAATGTTAAACGGACTCGAAGGGCCGCAGGTTTGTCAACTGTTGCAAATAATATTTCGCAAAACGCTCAGATGACGGCGGGTTAATTTATATTTCCATTTGTTGTAAATCACCCAATTGACAGGTGAATTCAACCCCCCCCCCCCCCTCGATTTCCTTCTTTAATAGTTGACCAAAATTCCTCGTCGGAATTCGAATTTACTGAAATTATCCAAATTTTGTTTTATTATTTTTTGTTTCCAGAAAAAAAAAGCCGTGGGCTTTCCGGACTTAAAACCATAAACGAAACAGAACATGTCACCCGGATGATTTATCATCGTCTTATTTTGATGGAAAATTATATAGCCCTAAGGAGGCACTAATTGTGCAAAAGATCTTGGAGAACCCGAGTGAAATTTAGAGCAGTAGGAGAGAGACAAAGCCCCCCTCCCCCCTCGGGAAAGAGAACAGCCTTGAACATCTCTCCTACCCTTAGGGAGCTTATACTATGTAATAACTTAAATTCTTTTATCTTGATTATTTTGTCAGCGAGTTGGACAAAAGGCACAAGACGTTTTTGAAGTCCGAAGGGCGCTCTTGATATTAGATCTGAGAAATGTATTGTTTTTAATATATATACTCGAGATTGAGGAGCGAAAAGGTTTCTCTCTCCCCCTGAATATGTCCAAAAAATGGAATGCTTCAATAATATCATTCACTTTTGTACGATATTAAAACTTGAGATAAAAAATTTTAATTTTTTTTAAGGAAAAGTTACTCACCAGCTTCAATATTATGTAATTATGCAGTATTTATCATGGACTGTCCACCTTGGACCTTCTGGTGTAATATAATATATGTAAGCCTGGTGAAAATTTCAGGACCAATTTATTGAAATAAATTCCAGCCGCTATTGCCGAAGTTTTGGGACGCTCAATGACTTCTTCGGGAGATTAAATTAGTTAGACACATGTATATAAAAAAAAATCGGGATTGGCCTCGCCTTGACTTTTTCATATACACTTATTAATATATAGGATCTTTAGAAAAACGTTTCATGCAAAGCAACACTTGCGGTTGCCGGAAATACCCCAAAAATCGATAAATATCTATGATTTTACTGTAATGTACGTATGTAAAATTCGGTTCACCTACATTTAAGTGTGTTCAATGTATCGTGTTAACACAAAGACATAATTCGAAAAATGGTATTTTCGGACTCAGACCCAAATCGTCAAGAACAATCAAAATCTCGAGATTTAATTTTTAGGCGATTACAATACTTTCCCTATACCTCGTCTACGAGAAAATAAAAATCAGTATACGATATTACAATAATAAGTATTTTTTATTTTAATATTACTTACAATGCGACTTATATTAAACCAAATTGCCAAGTGTTTTCATTAGAATAATAGTAAAGCAGATGAATTGTTAGTTATTTGCAGAAAGACTTTGTGATTGAATTAATATAAAAATAATTTATATATTTATATAACTAGGGACTTTTTATTTATTTAAAGAATTTATTTTTACTTGTTCCTTTTTTTAAATCTTATTATATATATTAGAGAAAATAGAAATAATTTTCTCGTCTCAATTAACTGTTATAATTAATCCAAGAATTTGACCTAAATTTTATTAATATATAATAAATAAGTTATTAAATATTTTAAACGAATTTTTTTTTTTTTTTATTATTTATATTTTCACTGTAATATTAATGTATAACACTGACGTTCTTTGTATCGCAGTGTTTGTTAATAGTGCAATGACGGTGTTTTATAATATTGCACTTATAAGTTAACAATATTATTGTTTTTATCGGCTGATCTTATCACATTATGATAGTCGAATGCATGTTTACATTTAATGAATGTTGAACGAGATTCAAACTATTTATTAATTTGTATTCATTTTTATCATTATAATTAAATTCTTATTATTTATATTTTTTTCTGTTAGAAATCTAATTATTTTTATAGTAAATCAGGAAGAGGGAGGAAGGTCCTTAGATCTATTAAAAATTCTTAAAATTTTCCCATGCCCATAGGCTGTTCGTTAATTTAAAAAACGTTTATTTACAATAATTATAATTAAATAAATCAAATGGCCTTGTTATTTTGATTACATTAGACTATTTAAATCTAGAGTTAATATCATATATAGAACATCCTAATATAATTTACAATTGCGGCTCGAGTGCTAATCGCTTTGACTGATAAAGTAGAAATCTTGCTGTCGAAGTGGGTCTTTATATCTTTAGAAAGCCCGCGCACAAAGCATTATCATCCTATCATTTTGAAACGTTGAAATGGATCGGCTTCTCCAAGAAATTTAATTATAATTCACAATTAAGCTATGGTATTCAAATAATATGTATTTCTATAATATGTTATTCTTCTTATAAAATGCTATCTCTGCTATAAATTTGGTAGAGAATAATTTAGAAATGCGGATTTGATTAAGGAACAGTAAAACAAACAAAGAGCAATTTAAATATATTAAACGATGAGAGAGAAATATACTTGACCTTCACTTATGCTTGGGAGTGAGAACTAATGCGATTTTGTTCCAATGGGCATAAACAGGATTTGAACTCCTGTCTCCAGGTTATCGCTCTCGGATTCTTTGACTATGACGTCATCCCGACTGCTATGTATATTCTTTTCTTGAAAGATATAATTGCCCTATTTAGATCAATTTATTTTTTTTTTTTTAATACAGAAAAACATCAATTTTTTTTATAATAATTATCTTTTTATGAATTCAGCACAGGTACGATATTCAACTGGTTAAGTTTCATAATTTTTCGTTCCAGTTAAAAAAATGTAAAAATTTAAAAATATTGATAATCAAAGAGCATATATAATTTATTCATTCGATTAATTTTAATATTTTTTTTAATAGTATCTTCAAGTTAAAAAAAAAAAAGAATGTTTAAATGGAAACTTGATTAGAAATTATTATCTAAAATATTTATTAGAAAAAAATTCTCGTGGCTGAGAAGAAAATAAAATGATGTGACCGGCACATAACCAACCGATATAATAATTATTATTTTAGTTTTTTTAAAGTTGAAAGAAGATTGTTGATGTGCTGTCATTTTAATGGTTGAGAAGATATACAGTAAATCTAGTTCGAAACGTCTAAAATTGGAGTTTTGATTAAGCATCGAAAGGCTGAGTTATTGCTGAACCTGCCTTCTCATTCATCAATTATTTTAATTTTTCACAAACCTTTTTTAATAAAAGAATTAAAAAATTATAATCCACATTTTTTACTAAAAAGTTTTTCTTTAAATTTAATTTTCAAGAAAAACTGAAAAATTCAATTAATAAAGTTATACTTCGGGTTTGATGAAATGGGCCATAAGTAAATATAAATATATCGCTCCTTTGAAGCTACACGTTGTGATTATTCTGGGAGTAACTTTCTTAGAATTATATTAGGGTGAGTTACCGTTTCCTTCCCCAGAAGTAAATAAATGAAAGATTGAAAATCAATATTTTGGAGCTAAATGGTCAAA
Source organism: Anisolabis maritima (assembly GCA_010014785.2). Classification (NCBI taxonomy): domain Eukaryota; kingdom Metazoa; phylum Arthropoda; class Insecta; order Dermaptera; family Anisolabididae; genus Anisolabis; species Anisolabis maritima. The sequence continues at coordinate 7,663 of JAAAKE020170566.1, read as the reverse complement.
TAGTAGAATGAAAAGAGATTGTAGTGATAGCAGTGCATATTAAGGTTGCTCCTTGGAGTAATATTGAGGTGGGTTGCCCGTTCCCATCCCCAAGAGTTGGATAATTTTTTTCCAGGAGGTGGACTTGAATCTGAGTTGCATTCAGGTCTTTATTCACTCCGCCTCTCATTCACACAGCGACTACCATGAAAATATAGATTTATAAAACATATGATCTTTAGAGATTGAAATTAATTGATAATTTAAAATAATTAAATTTTTTCAGCCTCAATAGTTACGCTTTAGATTTTGAAGTGGTTTAACGGATGAACAAACATGAAAAATAATAATAAAAGGAAAGGGGGAGTACAAGAGGCAGATGCCCCTCTCGAACTTGGCCAGAAGGGCCCTACTTCTGAGATTTTGATAGTTAAATATTAATAAAAATAAATAAAAATTTTAGCATTGTCAAACAGAACATTGTGAGACTACTCAGGCAAAGTGTAATCATTTACCAGTCGAAAAACTAAGCGGTAAGGCAGCCGCCTGAGCTATGACACCAACTTTGAAAGGACCAATAAAAAAGTTTTAAATCATTCAAAAAAAAAAAAAAAAAAAAGAGTAATTTTCAATTATAACCTTATATATTATATTTAATAATATTTAATTAAAATTTCAAAATAAAAAGACGCTAGTAAATAGTAGAATTATTTAAAAAACTAGAAATTTACAATTTTTATTCAGATGATGGAGTATTTCATTTAATTTGGATCGTATCGTGAATTCCTTTTATATACCCAACGTACTTTCGTGCATGGAGACACACATCTCAAACCCAACAGACCCCTGGCCGTAACCATTTATCGGCAGTTACTTATTTCCTATCTATCTATAACTACTATTATAATCTATTTCCACCCGATCCCTTTCACCTCAACCTAATCTATGTTAGGGACTCTCTCATCATCTTGTGAATAAGATCATAAGGTATAAGGCATATATAATAATGCTGGAAAATAAAATGCTTAAATTAATATAATAATTAACTTTGTTTGTTTCTCCAAATTTTATAAAACATGAAACCCTTTTAATCAAAGAAATTTATTGAATTAAATTGATAACCTGTCAGGCAAATTTGTTTACACTGTGTTGCTCGAATGTAATGTAGATTATACAATAATTGTTGCTGTACATTTTTGATTAGGCCGTCTTGATTTTCATCGGCGCAATTACTGTTTCCTGTTGATGATTATCTATTATTTACATTAGACACTGGAGGATATCAAATATGCCCCTGGGCTTTACAATTACTCTAACTACTGTCCAAACTACTTGGGTCAATAACTATTCATAGTGGTATCAAGTTACGAGAACTTTGGTACCGAACCCATGACATTCTCCTCTTGGGAATCTTTCTGCAAATGCCCATTAGCCTATTAGAACGACCCAAATTAACAGACGGTATGTAATCAATTTGTCAAAGAAAAAAAGAGAGAAATAGGGACGTTTCTTTACTTAAATTTCAAAGCTTAAATAAAATTTTTAAAAATTACAAATGAATATAATTAGGAAAAATGTTGAGAATATTTCTGATAAGAAATCAAATAAGAAATTTATATTTTTATACTTAAAAATAAAAACTTTATTGGTATTATTTGGGAAAATAATATTATTATTTATATTATTCAAGAAGATTTTATCATACTTTACTCACGAGCTCAAACCTAGTCAGTACTTGAATGGCGACCGATCCAAGCCTGGCATTTTTTCCTGCTTCTTTTTGCCAGGCTTTTCCCCCTCTCTCTTAATGACCTGTTCGCTCTCACTCCAAAACACGAAGAGAATGATGATTTTAATTATCATATTACTTATATAAAGCGAGTGAATGTCAGCCTGTCCGCATTTAAATCCCAAAACAAAAAATTTCAAAGGAAAAAACAAATATAAATGTTATTTTGGTATAGAAATATATATTTCATCTATAGGTAAGAGAAAGTAAAATGAATAAAAATATTAACTGAGGTAAAGAGATAGGCAAGCTGAGTCGTCCACCGAAACCTTGCTAAGCAGGCCTAGTATATTTAATATAACTTCAATAATGGGTTCTCTGTGGAGGGACTGGGCGGACGACTGTTGCCAGTGTTGTGACTTACTGACCGACAGTGTTCGCAGATCGAGCAAACAGTTGTAGTGCTTTTGTGAAAATTTGGTGTTATAAGTAATTATCATAGCGTTCTGATTGGTCGGCGGACTGTTAGCTTTCCATTCCCACTCCATGCATCTACTGCTATGCTCAATACTTAAGTTTAAAGTTTCATTAAATAGAGCATAGTTATATATAAATTTAAAAAAATGTATCTCTTTTTCCAGTTAGTTACTCCTTTGCTTTATTATTTTCTTGCGGCGGAGTCAAATACCCTTTATGACAAAAGAAGAAAACACATAATTGCCACACCATCTACAGAGCAAATGCAAGTAATATATAATATGATTTTTTTTTACAAATAAACAAAGAAAGATGTCTATTTATTGAGTTTTCCATTAATTACTTAATGCGTATATCTATATTTTTGTTCTAATGATGCTTAGATCCTACTTTCTTCCCTTTTCTCAAAAGATCGGTCATTTGATAGTGTTTTATATAATGTATATATTTATCTATTTATTCTTGGAATTTATAAATATTTATATATAATAATAATCTGTCTTTCATATATTCAGAAACATTATATCTACATATCTTTTTCTGTTTTCTTTTCTTATATTAAAAAAAAACCTTTTCAGAAATGTGAATTAAATTTTAATTAATATTTATGTGAAATTGAATTCCTGGAATTAATTTAGTAAATTATATCCACGTTGAAAGATGAGGTTCCATCGTGAACAATAATTAAGAAAAGGTGCTTTTGGTTGTGATTCTGAATTGTGACAAGGGGCGTTGGTAAATAAAGAGTGAGGGTAAATATCTCTCTGTTTGTACTTGATACAACCCTCTTCCCATTGACCTATTTCGCACCCTCGCAATTGTCACTTAATACAAAAATATATTGAGTTAAAAGAGTATATACCTACAGTACGTGTATAGGGCGTTTCGTAAAATGATGAAAAAAAATGCAAATTTTTTTTTGATATAGTTATTAGAATTATTATTTAAGTAAAATAAAACTTGAATAAAAAAAATTAACAGATTTTTTAGATTTTATTAAAAAATAAGTGAGTTATATTTTGATTCCGTCATACTATCTATATAACTGTTTTAATGAATTAACTGTAAATTGTAAAATTGTGAATTTTGTGTTGAGAATTTTAATCTTATGAAATTTATTTTATCATTTATTTAATTTTTAATTTATTATTCAAAATTGTTATTCATTAATTATTTTCATTATTTTTAAAAGCTTTATTTATTATTAATATTAAGGATTTAGATCTGTAAAGTTGGCGATATGTGCAGTCAATTTTAGTGAGAGACTTAGGTCTTGGGTTATACAAATTTCTGGGGGTGAGATATACAGGAGGAGACTTTGGTAATGTTGGATAATTTTTTGCGACAAGTGGGACTCGAACCCGAGATGTGATTCAACTTGAGGCCCCATCCGCTTAGCCACTCGCCTCCTCTGAACAAGGACAAAATATACAGAAAATAAAAATGAGAGGTTACTGATGTAGATGCCAGAACTTCATTGCGGATCTCATACATAAAGCAACCATACAAAACAACTCTGCATTATTTTACTCGTGACGTATAGTAGTCTGCTCAGGCCTTTAGCTTTCTTTGACAGTGGCATAAAAAGAGGCTCATTTGGTCTTCAATATATATTATTATATATCAATTAATTGATTCATATATTTTAAGACAATAACTCTTTATCCATTAAAACAGGAACAATAAATTCTAAAAATTGAAATTATAATTAAGGGCTTATCTTGTTACTCTCTCGTATACGTAGAATAGAGAAAGTAATCATCCAAAAATTCGATCTCGAGTTTTTAATTGTTCTTGACGTTTTGGACAACCCTAAATCTAAAAATACGATTTTTCGACTTATGTCTGTATGTAGGTGTATATGTTCGTAAATGCGATAACTCGAATACCCTTTAATGTTATTCATCGACCAAAATTTACATACGTGCATTACAGCAAAATTACATTACAGATCGGTATCAACTTTTGGTTTGTTTCGGGTAACCGGAAGTGGTTCTTTACCCGGAACGATTTTCTAAAATTTGTGGTAACTCACCTATTCGAGGGGAGGCCACTCCTGATTTATGTTTTTTTCTCAATGGTTAAAATTGTATATAACTAAAAATTTAGAAGTCCAGCAAGCTGTCTATCATTAATTTAAGAGTTTTTTTATTCATTTTTCAAATATTTATATATTGAAAGAGAATATTTAAAAAAAATATAAAGTAGTGTAGTTATTTATTAGAAAAAAGAACAGATTTTACCTTTATAAAAATATTAAATAATGACGTTGTTTCTTTTTTTAATAGAAATATAACACTTTTATTTATTTACCCAACTTAATTAAATTTAATTAAATTATTTGAACATTGTTTTTAGCAATTCCCTTAATTAAAAGAAGCGTTAGACCATCGCTTGACTTAATCATATATCCACTGAAAAACAAATTCTTCTTTTAATTATAATTTTTATATAAAATTCATTTATAATAAATACATGGTGTCGTAATTAGAAAAACATGATCAAAAATTATTATTACTGGGCTTAATTTAAATAGGTGGTGGTTTTCAAAAAATAGTATAAAATATTAAATTTTGAAAATTATTTTCATTGACAAAAAATTCACTGATCGGTTACTCCGTTAATGTATTTGTATATTGTAAATTTATGACGATTGCGGGAGGCACGGACTTTATTTTAACGACTTATGTCCTGATGATGGCTGGTTTCCAAAACGTAGACTAAGGCAAAATAAAAAATATCGGCCCTTTTATTTGGATTCCTCTAATTATTTTTATAATATTCAATCGATCTTAAATTAAATATTCGTATTTTGAATTTCATGGCCTTCAGCTCGGAGTAAGATTATCTTGGATTTCAGCACAAACAAAACAAAGCGCAGACTTGTTACAAATTATTTATTTATTTCTCTATTATTTATTTTATTTTATTAATTGTATTTATTATTTTATTATTTTTCATCAGGGCTTTACCTTTTATGGGGTTCAAGGCGGGGCTTGGCAATAAATTTTTTTTACAGTTTGATTTTATCTTTCTGGACATCATTTTGTAGGCAATTACTAAAATACTTTTCTAGAGATCCGAAATTTTGAACTTTGAATCTGATGACAATACAATATAGTAAAAAAATAATTTAAAATGATTGGAAAACGAGTAATAAAATTAGATTCCTCTGGCTATTAACTTTGTGACTTTTTTTTTTGTAAAAAAAATAAAATTAGGAAAAAAAAATACTTTTATTAAAAATTCACTGAAAAGTGGAAAATAAATTGTTGAATATATATATAGGTAATTAAAATAAAATCCGGGGGTGCTCAGTGAAACTTAATTTATTCGAAATTAAATAAAATTTTTTTAATGTCCCCCCCACGCTATTATTTAAATTACCTATATATATATTCAACAATTTTATGAAAAAAAAAAGTTATTTTCCTCTTTTTAATGCATTTTAAAAATAAAATGTTTTTTTATTACAATAAAAAACTTATTTTTGATAGAAAAAATATGAAATTTTTCCTATTGGTAAATAATACAGATATAAATTAATAATAATAATAAACGCCTTGTAAGGCCTATGCCCAGCCCAATTGACTGTTGCCAAGGGGCGGTAGTCTCATAGTTACATAAACGTTTTGACGACAACACAGACATTTTAATATTGAAAGAATATACATATATTATCATGTATATAAATGATTCTCTTTTAAATCATTTGAATAGTATTAAATTAATAAATTTTTAAAGAAAACTTTTTTACTTTCTCTTAACTATATAAGAAATATATTCCTTAGTAAAAATAATGTTCTGCCTTTAGTGTTCTCCTCTAATACCCGGATCTAAAACGAATTAGTTCTGAAGAGAGTAATGCATCTCAGTCGATTTTATAAAGAGAGCACATTCTCGAAACGAGGCCAAGGCCAATGGAGGGGGCCTGATGTGACCCTCAGCTGAGGGTGCATCCCAGCCTCCCATAATAGGGCAGGAGAGGGGTTCTTAGAGAGGACTCATCTCGTTTATTTCTTTTATAATTTTTTAAAGATAAAAAAAAACAGCCACATGTTAATAAATTGATAAAACTCGATTCGATTTAGTTATTTCCTAGTATTATTGAAAATAATTATTACAAGTACATTTTCCCGACTTTTTCCCAGTTTCTTTTTTACAGAGAAATTTCTATTTCTTAAGAAATTCACTCAGGAACTTTTAAATATGGCATCCAAAACTTATCTGAGGTAAGACTAGTATTTTTTTCTATTCATGCTAGTCTTTATCTTATCTTCAACTATGAATGTCAAATTTTTTGGCAGAATTTATTACCACTTAAACAAATAAAATTGTCTTCTTACACCAAAAGAAACATGTAGTATATAATTATTATAATAATAATAAATAATTTATATGACAATTTTGTTAGTTCTGAAGAAGTCTTAACAGACTCTCGAAACGTTTTTATTTTAATTTTAAAAATTATATTATATTATATTTAAAAATTATATTATAAAAAAAATAAATTTTTTATTTTAATCATCTGGCTGCTTACCGCGATTTTACTCACCTAAATCCAATTAAAAATCTACAGCCAATCGCCAAAGATTTATTTATTTTTTAACATATTATTGCCGGATATTTCGGAGGTCTCCTTTATCATCGAGAAAAAATAAAATTTATTAGAGTGAATTTACAACAAAAAAATTTTATTTATTTTTATAACGATATTTTTGTTGATTTTGTATTCTTTATTAAAATAAAATTTCTCCTTCAATAACCGGACGGGCAAATATGGTATATATTATAAGGGTGAGTTGGTACTCAACCACTAAAAATCCTCATAGTGAAAACGAAACTGTGACACCAGTTTCGTCATTTAACGATCGTAAGTCTCCAAATGATCTGACCATATAATTAAGCATAGTCCATAACTGTGCACTACACTTTTTCTAAGCGATCGGGTAACCGGAAGTGGGCCACGTGACCAACTCAACATTTTTCTAAACGATATGTCATTTTAAAGTTTTTAATCAGCTGAGTTCATATTTGAATATTTTGATGGCTACATATGTCATAACTTTTTGAATTTTTATTTATGGACTCATTCATATATATTATTATATTATTTTTATTTATATATATACATATGTTTACTTACCTCTCTTCTCACTCACCATTTCAATCCCTTCCTCATTTGCACATTGCAATGTTCTGAAAAGGACGAGCTGGCCCCAATATTCAATCGCCTCTTTAAGTTTCTAAGAGGCTTGCTCCTCATCACGGGACTCTCGACGGCTCTGTTGTGCAGAATAAATTATCTCTTTTGTTTCTTAATATGAGAGAAAAAATTGTAAATGAGAAAAAAAAAAAATCTAATAAAATGCTATTCAGTATTTATTAAAAAATTTCTTTAGAATTTCGGGAGATTTATTTAAGCGTTTATTAGCATAATTGCATAATCTGTCTCGGGAAAATAATTTAATCACGTTT
>JAAAKE020170555.1:0-11482 GCA_010014785.2 Anisolabis maritima | reverse complement strand
ACGTTTTTATGTTTTTTGGGATTTTGATACAAATGACTGGAGAGAGATCAATATTATTAATGATTTTGATAAAATCAATAAATAGAGTGAAAATATAAAATTAGATTTTAATTTTTTTGATTAGATTTAAGTATAACAAGTTTTTAAGTTATTTGGTATCGGATTTGTCGATACACGCCATGTCGATATATTTTTATAGCACCCATCTCAAGGAAATCTCTCTGAAAATAATTGCTTTCCTATAATATTATTGAAATCAAAATTGTGACCAGAGTATTAGTATTAATTAAGCAATTAACCAAGTACGAGGGAAAACAGTTTTCTTTTCCCAATAATATTTTTAATTCTAAAAATTAAATTTGTTAAAGAATTTATTTTTTGTGATAAAGGATGTTTCTCAGGCTGACTTATTCATCCTATTTTACTTTTTTATATTAAAAACAACCATACAAGAATAATATATTTAAATTGCGATGAGGCCAAAGAGAAATAAATAATTTATTATTATTTTGCTCTCAAATGGTCGCACTCTTCAAGACAGTCAACAGTCAGTTTAAATAAAATTACAAATTTTGTGTAAGATACAAACAAATAACTTGACAAAATCAAAGATATTATTATTAATTGTTTTTGAATGAATTGTTATTAATGACTTTGATTTTACCAATAAAATTATTATATCTTAAACAGCATCAACATCTGTAATTTTCTTTTGATATTTGACAATCTTGAAGAAGAGTGCGACCATTTGAGGGTACATTTTATTTATTTCTCCTTGGTTGACTCCTCCTCATCTCAATCCAAAATTTTATCTAGAAAAACTATATATAATATATTTATTTTTTTTTTTAGATTTTTTAAATCAACATTGTTTAACGATCGAAAATGACTCCATGCCGAAAATCCATGAATATATTTGTCATAAAAGTGAAACAATAAAAATGTCAAGTAACAATCCTAAAAAAGAGAAATATAGTCCCGTCATGGAAGTATCAAAAGTAATCAAAATGACAGGAACTAAACCTAAAAAGAATACCGCTTCAAGTTTAGAATCTTTGACGTCATTAAGTTGCGGCTCCAAAACGGAATCGTTGCACCAACAAGAACAACAATTTGTTAAAGATCGTTTAGAGGTTGCCTCAAATTTATCTGAGTGTTCCTCGAATAAATATGAAATGGAGTCGAATGGAGAATCTGAAGGGATGTCAGATGTCACTGGCTATGAAGAAGAAATGTTTCGCATCCGACGATTGCTTTTGAATGATACCAAAGGATCAAATGAATTCACTAATAGTAATAATATTAATAAGGAATATTTAAAAATTGAATTACAAAAATTACGAGCGGAATTAGAAGCAACGAAAGCGGAAAGAGATCGAATAAAATTGGATTTATTACAATCTCAATCAAAAATTAATCTACAAACACAATTACAGTTACAAGAGATACTTAAACATAAAACAACACTGGAATCTCAATTAGAATCAGAGCGGAAAGATAAAATGAAATTACAACGCAATTTGAAAGAATTGATGACACAACTGGAATTGAAAATGAATGAATGCGCCCGATGGAAGGAGGAATTGACAAAGATAGAAAAATCCAATGAGAAATTACGAATCGATTTACAAGAAATGAAATTAGAAAATGAATCGAAAAATAGTTCAATTCAAGGGCTCAAATTGAAAATCACAGAACAACACGTAGAGAATCAATTATTGATGCAAGAGAAAATTAAAATTAATAATGATTTTGTCAATTTACAAGCAGAAATCGATACGTTACAACAAACCAATAATGCTTTGATACAAAACGATTCAGAGGATACATCGGTGATTGAAAATCAATTAAGTTGTTTACAACAACTTTTACAAACCAAAGAGAATTTATTAGCGGAGACCACAAGAGCGAAAGTTGCAAATGAATTTGCATTAACACAAACAAATAATGAGAAACAAGAGGCACAAATAACGATTGCAAATTTACTCAAAGAAATTGAAAAATTGAATAGCGTATGTCAAAACACAAAAACACAATTGATGTCAGTGGAAATGCAATCGCAACAGTTAGAAACAAAAATGGCCTTTTTACAAGAGGAGAATCAAACACAAACACAACGGATTCAGGAGTTGGAAAAAATTGAAAAGGAATATAATAATAATTGTCATTCAACGCAAATAGTGAAAGAGTTACAGTCCAAAAATAGAGGATTAATTGAACAATGTGATATTCTGACGTCATTAGTTAACGAATTAACCGAGAAATCAAATAAATTAGAGGAGACGTTGAAATACCGTGAAGAGCAACTTGTAAATCAAACGCGAAGTATTGAAGTGCAAAGAGAAGAGATCCGAAATAAAGAGGCGTTAGTTGTGTTGGTAGGCCGAGAGCAACAAGCAATTCAACAAATGTGTAATAATAACGAATCGCGAGTGAAAGAGTTGCAAGCACAAAACGAACAACTTGCTCAAGAAGTGGACCAACTCTCACGGCAATTGACAAGCGCACAGGGTGTGATTGAACAATTCAACAATCTTTGTCGCGGTAGTGAACAAGAAAAACATGTATTAAGTGAAAAAGTTGAAGAGCTTATGAGCACAATACAAAACAGTCACGTAGCTCAAAAACAAGTCGATCAAAGTGAACGATTTAATGGCAAAATTATCCAACAATTAGAACAAATTTTAATACAAAATCAAATTGAATTGGTTCAAAAGGAGAAAAATTTAAAACTTCCAGAACAAATTGATTATTTAGAAGAGATGATTCAGAAATTAGTTGATTGGCAAGAAAATCTACCAACGGAATTGGAACGATTAAGGGAACGACAACGACGTTACGATGTAAATATTAGATCGTTATTGAAAACAATGAAAGGGCATATGCGAGGGCGTCGAGCCGCTGAACAGGAATTGAAAGAAATGCGTCAACAACTAGCAGGCAATGGGGAAGTGAAAGCGTTAAGAACACGGGTAGCTACATTGACTGCTCAATTAGAAATTGCACGAGTGAAAAATGAGCAGGCATCTGAGACAGCTAAGAACGATTTAGAGGCAACTTTGGATAGACAGAGGGAGACGATTACGCAGCTTCGCAAAGAGGTAAAGTATTCTGTTTCGAAAATGGGAGAGAAGGGTTTCAAATCGAGAAATTGTAATCAGACGTGTATAGAAAGCCATCTCTCTCTCATTATGGAAGAAATGACTGGCTGACCATAAATAATTCACACGACTTTACGCCCATATGACTTTGACAATTTGCTTGAAATTTAATCAAATTTCTCTGCCCTTCTACGTACATACATTTGAAAATTATAACCAGTTTTAAATTTTATTTTAGTCCGGAAGAAAGTGAAGCAATGTACGATATATGACATGAGGTTATAAGAACGATGGATTTCGTTATTTAATTTAACATCATCAATCTTAGGTGTATAAATTCGGTTTAAACGTTAGCATGAATTTCTTTCCTTTGCTATTATCGACAACACTTCACGTGAAGTGAGCTGCATGAAACATATAATAAGAAATAAAGTGTCACTTGCAGCCAAAATAATTTTTGTTTTAATTAATACGTTTCGGCATTTTTTAAAAGTGCCATCATCAATCGCATAGTATGCACTTTCAATATACATAACATTTGTAGTTGAAACGTTAATTTCTTCTGCTCACATTCCAATCCTTCCAGAAGCTCATACTTATTATGAATTTGAAGAAACCTTTAATACTTCTTAGCATGAATTGATATTAACTGAAAAGACAATGGCCAGCCAAGTAGATGTAGAAAGAAAGAAAAATAAAAGAGAGATTCAATCTAATATAATTTATTTGATCAGAAGCAACTTTTCTTCTCTTTTATTTTTATATACAGTGTATTGAATTAATTATGAAAATTTGTATTTTTACTATTTTTAACTATCATATTAAAAAATTAAACTTTGTATATGCTTTTTGCCTGAAAATGGTCCTAGTCAATCTAGAATCGAAACTTCTAACTTCTTTTATTGGCCTCTTTTTTTTTTTCTTTCTTTCCTTTCTATGCTTTTTTTTGACATTTGAGACCATTTAGACTTCATCTTTATCATTGGTAGCCAATATAATATAAATACATTTTTGTCGATCAGGAAGGGAAGCGAACCACTGACTTTTAGTAGATGAAGCGAGATTCCTATCTCTACACCAATAGACAGGGGGCCCTTCCTTGTCCTACCGTAAATACTCTCAGACATATGAGAAAGGGTTTTCTTAGTACATGCACGAGATTTTTTTAGAGTTGGCTATCAAAAAAATTAGAAATTATCCCAAATGGCCGTCCTTGGTTTCCACAAAGTTTTTCAATCTAGTAAATCATTCATCTATGGCACAAGCCTCAACTACTATCAGCATCTCTACAGCAAGATTTCTCTATGCTTGTTGTTGGTGTACCTCCGAACTACCATTCGATTTTCTTTGTCCCTCCACCATATTTGAACGCCTATATTAACAAAGGTGAAATGAGGGGCAAATGTTAAAGATAACATGTAATTTTCTCATGTATAATATATCATTCAAAAACCTAAATAGTCTTAGGCAGAAAGTCTGATTAACCAATAATTTGAACACATGATAACGAAAATGTTCTCATAAGAAATGCCTGCATTATCAAATAATAGTAACATTTATATTTCCCATTTAAAATTTCATAAAATTCATGGGCAAAATAAATTCCTCACTTCATTTTTTTCATTCATTAGAATCATACAAATATTATAAAATAAAATGCCTTATAATTTTGTTTTTGTTTTAGATATGGGAGCGATCTCGTGAATTGGCAATTAGTGAAAAGCAAAACAGCCATACGAAAGCATCTCTGGATGCGGCTCATGATCTTCTCGACTCTCGAAGTGTAGAACTTGGACGAAGCACTTCAATGTGTGCTTTATTACGTGATGCCAATAGCCGTCTTTCAAGTCATCTTGAAGCGGAACAACAGGCGCATGAGGAATGCCGGCGTTTGCTTGAACAAGTATTTTCATATTTTATGATTTAGGCTAGTTATTTAAAATACAACCGACTGATTGAAGAAAGAATAAATTCAACGATACTTAGAGTAGATGGAAGAATTCTCTTCAAAGATGGTAGCAGCATTAAGTACTATTGGGTATTCATTGATGTAAATTACGTCATAGCGTGGGACATTTATTAATAGGAAAGCAGTTTCAAAATTAGGAATCGACATACGTAAATTAGTAGTACACACCGTTAATTGATATATGCATTTTCATTCTACTACTCATTCGCAAACGAAAACGGGTTCAAACATATATCAAATCTAAAATAAATTATTTGGAAATTGATTAATTTTATATTAATACAAGTCAATTTAAAATACAATTTACCCCTCCCCTCTGGACTGTAGCTTAGTTCGAAAGGAAACTTATTAGCCTGGTAGACATTAAGCTTATCTAAGGGCCAAAGCCAAAAAAGGAATGCCTTGCGCTGTTTTCCAAAAATTACACTACAATCGAATTATTCCTGAGATAGCAGAGATACGAGATGGGGAAAGGAAATGAGGAGGAGCCAGCCTCCTCTAAAGGATCTAGCTGGCGGGGTACAGTGGGAAATAATGCTGTAAAATGTCTTTGGTTAGATGAGAGTATTTTGGGAAATTCTTGATGAGGGAACTTTTTACTGACACTGTTTAGTTAGGAGTTAAGATTTCTAAGATTCCGAAAATGCCTCGATTGTAGATGAAATATTCGCCCTTTCTTTCTCTATATGTTATGTCCTATGAAATGCAAGGACAATTTCAATTCAATTATCCTCGGTGTCACGTGATACTTCATTCGCACTAAATTTACAAAAAATAAAACAGCAAAGAGCTAATAGAATGCGTTTTGGAAAACAGCCTCCTACGTCCGGGTGGACAAAGGCGACTGAGGTGAACTATTAAAATACAAAAAAACGAGATGTAACAGTTGCATCACTTGCCTTTAATTAAAATTTGCTCCTGTTTTTCACCTCTAATCTTGATATATAACTATTTGTTTATTTCAGGTTTCTAAAGATGATTCATCAACTGAATTTAGAGAACGTTATGAAAAATTAAAAACAGAAAAAGACTCTCTTTTAGAAGAATTGAAATCAAGTCAAAATACTATTCAGGTAATTTTTTTGTCTTTTCGGCACCTGAGGCCACATATACATTAAATAATATCTACTATATTTATTTACGATACAAGCATATTTATTTATATCATTTGGTATCTATCCAATTGATTTAAATAAATTTTCATCGGACTGCCTGGGATCCGAACCCACACCCCTTGATTTTTGAGGTTATCAATGCTGACAATGTCAATATCTTTAACCTGTCGGCCACGGGGGGCACTCAGGAGGTATTCAGTTAATTTAAAAAAAAAAGGTTAAATTATATATTTATAGAAATGACAGTGATCAGGGATCATATAATTAGTTCATCCTTTTTAACTCTTTCCAAGACCTTTTTTTCATTTAAAGATAATAGATAATATATAAAAGCTTCAACGGGGGGGGGAATCCCCTTGACAGCTATTAGTATATATGTGGAATAATGTTTTCACGGGTTGGTCCGCGTTGATTGTTGAGAAGACAGATTGAGGCCCCGGGACCGAGCCGAACCAACTTAACTGTCACCACACCATCCAACCAAACACTTCCTAAAAAACAATCCAAACAACCACTACCTAGAACACAAGTCTCGGAAACATTCACACATACAACGACTCGAGGAGTAGGCAGATTGAGGCCTCGAAGTCAACACAAACAGAACACTAACAGCACAACACCCAACCAAGCCCGCTATTGCGATCCTGAAAACAAACCACTTCCTAACCCAACACTTGAACTCGATAACTCAAAAAAATAATTATTTGTATCTGCTGAAATTTTGCATTCATAAAATTGCCAAGAACTGAAGGATTAGTCTTTGGTGAACATCGGAAAATTAGGGGTGGGGAGAGTGCAGTTTCTTAAATGACATATAGTTATTTTCTGAAACAGTAAAATGATATACAACAATGGTATCTAAATTTGTGGTGACTTTGTTAAAAACTTTAAGATGCACTTGGAGCATCGCAAATTGCCATATAAGGAAATTAAAATTTAATTTGAATCAAATAATGAATGTGAGATTTTTTACAGGACCTTGAAGAAAAACTTAAAACATTAACAAATAATAATACAAATACAAATAATAATAATAATACAGAGAATAAAAAAGAGAATTTAGAAGAATTTTCTAAAACCGAAATTCAAGAGGAGGATTCAATTCTAACAAGTTTGGCTGCAAATAAATCTTTGAATTTATTACATTATTGTTTAGAGTCATTGAATCAAGAAATGGGCCTATTACAAAATCAATTGGTAAGCACAATCCAATCTAATCCCGATATAGAATTAAATTAATTCTATTTTAACATATTTTTACACTTTTCATGAGTGAACTTATTTGTAAAAGAAAAAAGTATTGTTTTTTTTTTTTTATTAGTATTTGTTTTAAAGTATTTCTTTTTTAATTAGTTGGCTTCCATTCCCTAGTATATACTTTATTCTTTTTTGAATTGTAATAATAGAAATGTGATACATTATTTAAATAGCTATCTACATTAAGAAATCCTAATTCATAGCTTTAAAAAGTATTTTACTTTAAATGGTGGATTTTCTATTATTGTTCAAGCCCTGACCCTTAGAGAGACAGTGGTTCACTTCCCGTCCTGACCGTTAAATAGACTACCAATTAATTTAAATAAATATGATGGACGAAGTCTTTATTTGACAAAAAATCTCAACAGTATTGGAGAGTTTGTCTTCTAATTTCGAATCCAAACCTTTAATGATGATGAAATGGGACCGAATGTGCGTTTTCTGTCTCCTTCCTTTCATAATCCACGTCAAAAAAATGTCTTGGTTTCAATCTACCTGTTTTATATATATAGGAAGAGAGGAGGCGATTAGCAGCTCTCAAATCCATCTCATGACAAATTTATTTAACTATCAATGGTGTCTTCTCCTGGGGAAGGAAACCCATCTGAGTATTGTCCTCAAGTTAGTGCAGGACTCTTCAAAGTGGGGGTCCTTAGATTTTTGAGCCCACTTCTTAAATAATGAATATAAAGAACATTCAAACTATTTAGGAACATTTTTTAGTTTTATTCCTATGGTAATTTGGTTAGGAGGGTCGCAAAAAAAATTTGACTTTTGAAAGGGATTTGCGATGAAAAAAGTTTGAACAGACAATAATCACAACGAGTCAATTCTTGGCACAAATGACTGAAGCGAGGAAGAAAAAAACCGGAGGTTCACGCGACTGTAATTTATTTGATCAGGAGTGATGTTTCGATCCTGGTGAAATATTATCATAAAATATAAAATAGAATAATTTCAAGTAAACAATCAGATGAAATATTGAACGTGGCTCTTGATGTTGTGGGACTATGGTAAGATGTATAAAAAATTGATTAAAGAGGACGCAATTAGGTCTATTAAAAAGTTGTTTTTTTTTTTTCGGGGTGTCAGCCATCATCATCATCTTTATAAAGGATTTTTTGTCGAAATTGACATACATAGATTTGTCAGGTTTTTCATTATTATTACAATATGCTCACATATAACACAACCTAAAAAATCTATGTATGTCTATATCGAAGCTTGAATGACACGTCCCGAAAAAAGAATTTTTTAATAGATCAGGCTGAATTCTCCGGTATCAACTTTTAATTTAAATTCTAATGTGATTCATAATATGGCGGATATTCAATAGTAAAGATGAATAAAGGAGGAGTGGTCATTTATTAACAATCCTCTTCGTCCTGGGGTGTCAATCCAGGACCGAAACATTATATAGAGGATTGTTAATAAATGCACTCCTTTTTTATTCATCTTCTTGAGAAATAAAATTAAAAAAAAAAAAACTGATGATTTTGTTTGGAATGCTTAAAAGTTTTCGGATGAAGCATATTTTTGGTTGCGATGCGGTTTTCCACTGAACAGGTTCGACGACGCCCAGATGTTCATTCGTCTACAACTAAGTTCTTTTTAACAAGCCGATAAATAGAGCATTCGATTAATCCTCGCAATACATGAAACATCTATCAAACCATAAGCTATAAGTTTGATTCCAATCAGTGTTGCCACCACATTGCTGTTAAACGTTGTCTCCAAACACTCTACTCTACTCACATCTGCCCTTAGAAGGAAGCACCTTACTTTTTTTTAAAATTCATTTACTTTTCTTCTTTTACACCTTCGAAATCGTAAAGAAGAAAAAACCTTTTTTTGATTCTCTCCATATATTATATAAAGCAGATAATAATTTTCAATTAAAGATGGGAAAAGAGGATTAAAAGATGATTTTTATTAAGCAATATTAAACTTGAATGGAATTAAAATAGAAAATCCCCCAATTGGGATATTATTTATTTTAAAATAGATAATTCTACTTAATAAAATTCTTTATTTTTTATCTTATCAAATGATTAAAAAAAAAACTTTTTTCTAGTCTAAAATTATCTTGCGAAATGTATATTATTTTTTAATATAAACGTATTTCGAAGCTTTAAAAATCTTTGTAACATTTCTGTCATTTTATTGTTATATATAAACAAACGAGTGGTGAAGTGTAATGTTCTTCTTATTCTTTTTCTTTGATGATTTTATTTAGAAATGGAACGAATAGAAAAATATGATGTGTCTGTCAGATAGAGATAACGTGAGTACGTCAAGTAGTATAACTTCTGGGTTAGTACCTACAACAAGTATCACTACCACATGTTTCGTTGTTTATAAAAAAATTCTTTAATTATTGACAATAATGGTGAGGAAATGTCATGATTACCAACCTTTCATTTACGCCGGCGGGCCTGATTGGAGAGAAGAGTAACTGCCACCGAGATCATTGTAAATAAGCAAAGCCAAGGACTGCTGTACCTCGGATAGGTGGCCTCCGAGAAACAAGAGTCTTGAACGTCCGCCGGAAGCCATCGGTACTAATTTTCTTCAATATATAAATGTATAATTAAAGTCAAAATGGCCTCAGAAGCCGAAAATGACTTAAAAATTGGAAAAAAAAAAACCTTTCATTTACTATGGACATAATAATCCTTAACCCTTAATTGTGAGATAAGAATAGTTGAATACACATGAATAAATAAGTTTTACAAAAAATATTATCAGGTAGATGCATTCATTCTGACAAGTAACACGTCCGTGTAACTTGATGACGGCTGAAATATAGCTGAAACGCTGTATTTTTGTATATAAATATTATTGTTGTATTAATAATTACCAAAATAAACCACGATTAATGCCACAAAAAGTTTTTGATTTATAATAATAATAATCGTGAGTCTAAATTATCTAATCAAAGCAACTTTGTCAACGACGAGGTTGATTTGTTGGCGAAATGAAAATGTTTATGAAAGCCCAGAACAAAAAGAGTCACACTTCCTTTATTCAAGAGATGCGAGAATCAAGTTCCGGAGATTCCTTCGCCACCAACATCGGATGATCAACCAACATCTTAACTTCGGCAACATCGTATTCCAGAATTCCTAAATGACTATGTTGTTTAGAAAAATATTTTTGTAAAACTTATTTAAACATGTGTATTCTTATTCGTTTGTTTAGAAGTAAGTTGCTGTTTGAAGTTGGACGAGGAAAATAGACTCTCTATAAGTTACTGATGATGGACAAATCCATTTTTCTTTCGGCTTTGGCTTTGCTTACGGACACTGATCCCGGTGGCTGTTGCTCTTCTCTCCGGCTCTCTTATTCTTATCTCAAAATTAAAAGAGGAGGATTGTTCTGTAATTGAAAGATTAGTATTAAATCGATTTATAATTAAATTGAAAATAAATGTTTCGCCAAAGGTTATATTTGGATTAGATTTGGAAATAAGACACTCAATTCGTTGTTTGTATAAAATTCTTTATTTATTATATTATTAACAACAATGATAAGGGATTTTCATGATTACCAACCTTTCATTTACTAGGAACTATATTTCCACTTCGCTTTTCTAAGAATATAAGCTATTACAACTTCAACTTCACAAGAACAACTCTGTTTTCTAACCTAAATCTAAAGATATCGATAAGGTCTATCGATTGTGAATGCCATTGTTTCATTGAGTCTGAAGCTGAACTGCGTGTAAGTAAAATATTCATGTTATCTGTTCCACGAGACAGACAGACACACTCCACTTTTTTTCTTCTAATTCGAAAAATTCCCCGATTCTTTCAAAGATTCGTCCCATTCCTAATTTTATTAAAATAAAATCTTTTATACCACAAGACGACTAAATAATAAATGACTGAAATGTTATGATTTACCAAACTAGCTATTATTTTTTAATATATTTTATTTTATAAAATTTTATTTTTATTGTTGTTTTATTTTTATTATTATAAAAATTTATTTCAATTGTTAGAGAATTTGTCTATATATATATATATATAAATATATTT
>JAAAKE020170511.1:0-11487 GCA_010014785.2 Anisolabis maritima | reverse complement strand
ATTAAAATATGAAACGAGGGCATCCATGTTCTTGACCACTTATAGTTTTTATTAAATAAAATTTTTTTTTGGAATTTTTTGTTTATTATAAAATCTTTTCTTTTTTTTTTTTTTTTAATAATCTTTTAGAAGGAAATAGATGGAAAATATTAAACTACGATTTTATATAAATAATTTAAATTAAATTAGCCCTCTCCCTTGGTGCAGAGCTAGAGGTCTGGCTTCACGTACCAAAGGTCACTGGTTCATTTTCCTTCCTGAATGACAAAAATTTATTTATAATTTATTGACTCCCAATTAATATAAATCAATAATGTCGGAGTCTAAATGGCCTGATATGCTGAAAAGACAAAAAAAAATATTAAACTAAATAACCACCCAAATAACTTGGTTAGTTTTCTTCAAAATTATTTATATTTAAATAATATTCCTAGTTACTTAAATATTAATAAATTTAGTCATTCTGCCCTTCAGCGCGTGGTGGTCAGTTATATTCTCTAGGTAACAAAAAAACTAATAGATACAATATAGTTTTTAAAAAATAAGAAAGTATACATTTTGGAATAAATATTACTTTCCTATTTTAATTAATGATGATTACAAAGATAAATTATTTTTAAGGTTTATTTACATTGTTTAGCTTTATTATCATTGGAACAATCACAGTGTGAATGTGTGATATCATAAACCCTCGCTCTCTCTCTCTTCTCTTTTTGGGTCAGAAAAGGTGTAAAATTGAACATAATCGAAATTTTTTAGTTAATTTCGTTTTTTTTTAAATTTTCATTAAAACTTTACTCATTAACCAAATACAGTTACAAGAAAAAAATATTACAGTAATTATTAAAAAGTATCTATTTGATTTTTTAACATACTTGCAAAAAAATGTCTAATAAAATCTAAATTGAGCAAAAAAGAATAAAGCTGGATTGTTTTAAATAATTTTTTTTATAATTTACATAAGCGTACAAAATCAAATCAAATAAAAATGAAGGGTGTCCACATACTTTTTTGTGTGGTAATATATTTTTATTTATATATGGATTATTTATGGCCTTTAGTAAAATATAAAATATGACTTTTAAGATAGATATCGTGACTTTATTTATTTATATTATTAATATTCACTTAAAAGAGAATGCCAATTTTTCTAAACAAATTCCTTCCCGAAGAAGAAAAATGGTTGGGTGGTTGTCCCCCCTTAAAACCCCCCGAATGGGGGGTGACGAATGGCGAATGCGTGTGTGTGCGTGTGTCTGCTTCGACGAGATAGCGGGGATGGAATCGAACCCTCTCCTGGAGCAGAAGGATAAAAATAAGCGCAGGACAATGATATATCCAGGGGGAGGATTATCGAAGGAGGAAGGAAACCTGCGAATTGGATCCCACTCATCCCCCATCCTATACCATCACATCCCGAGAGAACAACGTGTTTGCAAGCCAGAAAGGCCTTTACTAAATTATGACCAGCCCTTTTGATAAATATTTCCATTTCTTCAAATATGCCTTTTATAAGTGAGAACAATACAATGTATCCAGATTCAACGTTTTATTTTATTTATTTATTTGTTATATTGTTGTACTTTGGGAGTTTCCTTTTGTTTTGTTTTTGTTTTTTACCATTGGGATTTTTTGTTTACCTAAGGTGCTTTCTTACTCTTAGACAAGACACTTCAAATCCCGAAGTGAAGTTATATGTTCTTATGGAGTCTTACATTTTTAGTTCGCCAAGCCTCTCTTGACATTTTTGATTAATATATATATATATAATTTTTGATTAATACAGCAAACTCCATATCTGAGAGGACTTTCGGAACAGAAGATAACAATAAATATAAATACGTTAATAAAATTTCTGACGTTTTTTTTAAAATAATTTAAATTTAAATTTAAATTTTTCAATAATCACATTTCGGATCCTAGGTAACAGAGTCCGGATTTGCAAAATTATTTCTTGATTTATAAATTTATATTCATACATTTTTACTTTTATTTTGTTTTTTGTTTTTTGCTTTGCTTCCTCCCTCTTTTTTTTTCATTTTTCCTTTGATTTTACAAATATTTTTATTTCTTTAAATTTTTGCCTTTGATATCTCTAAAGGCTCTCTTCTGTGTGTTTGTGAGTATGTGTATCTGAAGACTGGAATTTCCAATCATTAGATGATTTTCGTTAAAAAAAAAATAATGCAAATTTTAACCATAATCGACACAGCAGAAGTGGTTTGAACAAATACCTTCTAGGTGATCTAAAGGCCATTAGATATTTACGTAATTGTTTTATCATTGGATCATTTTTTTGCAAATTGTTATTTTTGAAATTCTTTCCCTTTCAGACTAATTTTAAATTTTAGATATAATTATGCTTGAGGCTTTACAAATAAATTTTTAATATTTGTCTTATTATTCAAATATTTGATTGAAAATAAAGAGAAGATATATCTTAATAAAGATGTATCCGTTAATTAATTTCACTAGTTAACCTGCCCGAAAAAGAAGAAACGACAACCATTTTCTTAAATAGCCAATTATACTACATCCGCCCTGTAGATGAAAGTGTTTTGCTTAAGGTAGCATAATTAAGTGTGTCATAACAAAATATTCATTTCGAATGTAACTGCAAGCAATTTGTAAGCACACACACATATGTACTTAAGAGTTCACGAAATTAACCCGTGTATCAATATAGGACTGGATGTAGGGAATTTTACATCAATTTAGAAGATGCACCTGAGAAAATTGCACTCAGGTCAAAATTAGCATCGCTCGCTTGGCAAATTTATTCCTCTTTCTCTCTTCTTGTAAGCATAATAATAAGATGCCTAAAAGACTATTTAAGGATCGTGTCGACTTGATGAATAAAATTAGCAACTTACTTTTATACCCATCATTTTACAATTACTAAAATATTCATTGTTGTCTTGTCTTAAAAGTTGTTTTACTTAAATGAGAGAAGAAAAAAAAATAATAAAATTTGTTTGAACAATTCTCTAATAATAATTATAATTTTATTATAGAAATGTTAAAAATCTAGAAAAAAATTTTCAATGCTTAAAGACGAGTGGAGGCAAGGAGTCAATAAATTTTTCATAAATGATAGTTTTTTGCCAAGATTAGAGCAACAATTTCTCACTCAATACAAAACATTTTTGTTGCTAGATATTTTTTAAAAAATTAAATTATATATTCTATTATAATGGGATGCATAAATTCCTTCGCTTGCTGGAAGATAGGTAACACATATGATCAATTAACTTTGGTAATTTGCTCCAGACTATGCATACGCTGTTGTTAAACCTTAGCAACTACTAAAGCGAAATTCGGAATAGAAGAGCTCTGAATTAACAAACACATTCTTGAGTTGGTAATTATAGATGCCTATAAGCAAAAACAAACGATTTTATCCTCTCCATTAGGATATTATTGTATCGGGTTAACAAGATAGGCAAATAAAAGCCTCTAATTCTTTGAAATAAAAGACGTTTCGGGTAAAATTTATTTATCATTCTTTGAGAGAAGGTGGGTAAAGAGAGATTTTTATTTGGCTGCCTCAGCCGAGTTCACTCCATTGCCATTAAAATTTAATTTAATATTATTGTATGAGTTTTTCTATTTTGCTTGTCTCTTAGCTTCTCCTTTTAGAGAATCTATCAAGGTTTTCGGCAGGATAACACCCTTATAATTGGAGGATCGACACAAAAATTTTAAGGACAAGTGAGAGAAAAAGTAAACTGGCCTGTTGAATAGGCTGACAATTAAATTAGAGGGGGGAGGGGTAAAAAAGATTATATATAAACATATAAAGAGGAAAAGAAATGGTAGTTTTAGCTTTAGCTCGGCCAATCAGTGGCTATGAAGTCATCTTAAGTACAATATAAATTTGCTAATTATAAATTCCTGTAGTAAATGAGAATCAAATGTATTTGTTGAAATTTTAAAATAAAAAATTAGTTACATTACGTATATATTAATAAATTAATATAACTGATTGTATTTTTTTCCCCTTATTCTTTAATCGGGTATAAATAAATAATTTTATACTCAAATAGATACTCATGTATTAAAATTTCAAACATTCTTTTTCAATCATAAGAATGCTTAATGGTTCGTAAAGATGATTTAAGAAAGTTAGACGTGAATCTTGTGGCGTTATAATGTAGAAATGAGAGTAAGAGAGAGAGAAAATACGATCCATCATGTTCTCTTTGCGCTGACCGCCCAAGCGCCACGTAGGCGCTGATGGATGCCTCTTTTACAGGCTGCTTCTACCACAAATCTTTCTGATGAGTCTCTCACCCTTCCGGATATTATTCTTAAGATTATATATGAATGAATATTGTACTCGTTCGGAAGGAATAAGAATTTGGTTAATGATTGATTAATTTTACTTGAAAATAATTAAAAAGATACGAAAATTAATTTTGATGATGTGCAGTTTATATCATATATAATAAACTAATGTAGCCACCTAAAATCAACAGCAGTTTAATCACACTGTAGAAGAAATTGTTTTCAATTCGACCGCCCTTTACGAAATTTATTTTAACTTTTACTAGACATTTTTTTGTCAATAAATAAACTTTAGCTTTTAATTTAAATAAATAAGGATGGATTTTAAATACCCTTAGATGCCGTAAAAGACTTTAAAAAAAATAAAAAAAATTTTAGCATGAATTGTAATAAAATGATATTATAGTAAACTGTCATCTATTTGAACCGTTCACATTGTTATCCATTATAATTATATAGACTTTTTTACTTTTGAATCATGTGAAAGTTGAGTTACTCAAATAAAGGGAATAGCAAATATTCACAAAAATGGAGATATAAAAATTTATTTCAAATGAGAATACTCTCAGGAATTATGCCGCAAAATTGCAGCGATAATGAACAAGTTTGGAGAATTAGAATCGATTCTCTTAGTACTTTTATTTCATATAGGAAGTGGCTGTTGATGAAATAAATTATATATATATAGGAGAAGGATTGCTGCCAGGAATACGAGCACCTATTTATAAAATAAACTCTAGAGACGTTTCGGCATAGATTTCACCACTAAAAGAATGAAGATGGCATGGTGAAATTTATACCGAAATGTCTCTAGAGTTTATTTTATAAATAGGTGCTCGTATTCCTGGCAGCAATTCTTTTCCTATATATTTTATTTCATATATAAAAAAATAAAAAATTCACAATTAGATGCAAAAAGTTTATCCCTCCTCCAGAACAATGGCGGCTAAAAGTTTTCCACAAAAAAGTGTTCAAGCAATCATAAGGCCTGCTTCCTGTAAACAAGAGTTTCTTGAGTGGAGAGTTTAAAAAGTGGAACGCTCCTCTTTCCTTAACTCTCTCTACACTTCTCTCAACTTTTCATAGTGAAACAAATATAGTTTAAAAATTAGTTTAATAAATTATTATTTATAAACGCACATTGCCGAAAAAATTGGTTGAAGCCAGGAATCGCTTTCCGAGCGAGTATATTGACCACTATACTAGCAGAATGCTTTGTGATATAAAATGAAATTGAATCATTCGATTCCTATTTTCTTCTGAGTTAATAAATATTATCAAATAATATCTCTTTCTTAAATAATATAAGAAATATATCCACTTAAAGGCTCATCTGGTGAGTATGTGAATAGCGAGCACTAATTTCCCGGGCTAAGACTGGCAAATGTGAATTTCCCGGGCTAAGACTGGCATTTCTTCTGTCCCTAAATGCCAGTATTTTCCCCATCTTCCCACATCAAGCTGTGTGACGAGTAGTCTAGTTTCTCCCCCTTATTTTTAATTCCGGCTTTAAGGAAATAAGGCAAGATCGAATAAGAGAAACAATATAAAATCTATATAATTTATTATTAATTAAATATCTAAATTGAAAAAAAAAACTTTTTTTCTTTAATTTAAAATCTTTAGCAAAACGACCGGAAAAAAAATATTAAAAAGATCGGAATAAATCAAAGGTGTGATTTATTTTCTTTAATAATAATCGGTGAGACGTCCGCCCACTCAATTTGAACCGTTTACATTGTCATCCACTATATGAATGTGTATTCCCATTGAGAGTAACACATGTGTTGGCAAAGTTGCCGAGAGGTAGGCGGATTCCCTTCGCAATGTCTGGCGATTATTTTGCAAAGGATAAAAGGGCGAAGGGCGGGTTGAAACGGGAAGAGGGCAACGCGATGGCAAAAGAGGGTGGGACCACGGCCAGGCGTGGATGAAAGGGAAGGAAATATTTCTCAATTCTATTCTTATTCTATTCCAGAAGCGTTTTCTTTACTGAAATTACTTAAGCAGAAAATTAAAGGTTTCAAAAATAAATTAAAATTTAAATAAATTGTTTCAATTAGAGATGTTGTAAGTGTGCTTCAATAATAGAGTGGCATATAATCAATTAAACACTTCAAGTTGTTTAAAATAATCTGAGTTAATTTCTCTAAATAAGTGAGAAAAAAAACCTTCTTTATTAGAGATTTAAAGAAAAGTTTTCCTTTGTTATATTAATTTTCTAGTAAGGTACAGAAATTTTTCAGTACAAAAAAATTCACAATAGTCTGAGAATCTTCACTAAAATTCGCTTTGTAATATTAATAATAATATTAAATATAAATTGATTAATTATTATAAAATATAATAATAGCCACAAACAAAAATATTATTTTAAGGCTTTAGGCATTAAGGCCCAAATATTTGATATAAAAAATAAATTATTAAATAAAATTAGAAAGTAGAGCTATTTTTCTACCTTGTTCATTTGATATTTTTTTTTATGATTATATTCAGAATAGAAAGTAATTATTATTATGAATAACATAGATATGTTCAAAAAAGAAACCTGAATAGGAATAAAGATAAAAGGAAAGAAATTTTTCATTTTATTCAATCCACTTAATTCTGGAATGTTACACCTAAATTCTCTCTGTGCTGAAAGAGATAGCATCTGTGTCCTTTTCGGATCATTGGGCGCATGCGCAAAACCATAATGTATAGGCTGAACAAGAAGTTTGTATATCAAAATCTATGTAGGCCTGCTGAGGGTTTGAAAATTATTTAAACTTTTCAACATGACTGTACTGTATAAGATAAGGATAGATAAATAGAGAGGAAAATCCGTTTCGGCTGGGGTTTTTACAATTAGGGAGCAGTTTACTTCCATATAAGTTAGAATATTTATAAACGAAGCTTTACTTATCAGGATGAGATATTTTATACGTGATTAAATTCTATTTTAATTTGATTATACTAGTGCATGTAGGACCTAGAATACAAATTGAAATGCTTATGATATAGATTGACCTAAACTTGAATAGAATTTAGATTAAAGTTAAAAATTAAAAGGCGAATTGATTGAAAGCTCTGGATATGTAATGAAAAATTTATAGACAAAGCTTTAAAGCATTTTGCCTTTTAATTTTAAATTTTAATCCAAACTCTATTTATGTTTCGCTTCAATATGACCATTGAATTTGATTCCATTTTATTTAATGCGTTTTATTTTATTTTCATGGAATAATTAATAATTTTTTTTTACTAAAGAACTTTTTAACTTTACTAAATCCCTAAAAGAGTAATAATTGATTTCAAACTTATTAAAATAAGTGAATTATTTTTCAAAAGCTTCTTTTTAATTTAATCAACTCAGGAAATAATTGGGTATAATGAAGAATATTTTAAAATGTATACTAAATCAACCAGAAAAAAAATAACAAAATAAATTCTATACAATTTTCCAATTTAAGGATTTCTACCCTTAAATGGTCTATGAAGGTAATTAATAATTAAAGAATTAGAATGATTTTATATATTAAATATTATATAATATTAAATAGGCCTGGATTACATGTTTAGTAATTTATATATATATAATATCCTTTAAAGTCTATAAGGCCTCAGATGCCAAAAAGACAAAAAAAAAAGACTATACGAGGGTTGCCTTTTATATTTTGGGATTGCGCTGCTGACGCTTCTATCTTAGAGTTTGACATTTTTGATGGTATACGTACTCAGAACGTATTGACATTCGAGCGCTATTTGTGTAGTTTACAAATACTTGAAATCATCTCGGCTAAAAATAGAATTAAATCGTGAACATTTTCAAACTTAATTCGACTTTTGGCGATGAAGCACCATCAAAGACTACTGTTTATCGATGTTTGTCCACTTTAATTGTGGCTGTATTTCGGTTAAGGACGAATTTCGTGAAGGTCTTCCGAAATCGGCTGTTGTTCCAGAAAACATTGATGCTGTGCGTGAACTGCAAGATTGTCATGTGACATATTGTGAAATTGAGGTATTCTTGGGCATTAGTCGGACCAGAATACATTCAATATTGCATGAACATTTGGCCGTCAAAAATATTGTTTTTGATCTCAAATTCCGAAATATAAAAGGCAACCCTCGTATATTCAAATAATGAAGTTTAATTAAAAATAAGAAATAAAAAATTGTAATTGATAAGCCTAGTGTAATTGTAATGATATTTATAAAAATTTTAACTGTCAAATGTTTTTGCGATTTTTTTCAGAGATTAATATAGTCTTAATCATCAAATGATTATTTAATATTAATACAGAAAATTTGATCTAAATAATTCATCTATGCATAAAATTGTTCATGTCTAAATGACTTTCAAAAGTTTTGAGTAGAAGCCTTCTTTAAAAAAAAAAAGATAAACCTAATGCTTATGTATCTTAAGAAAAATATAAGTATAAAGCTCATTAAGTGCCTAGATGATATATTGATATTATCAAATACAAAAACTGGGACAGAAGAGTTAAAACAGTTTCTTTTTTTCATAAAAAAAAATTAGGAACTTTTGAAATATAAAATAAATAATTGAATATTTTAAAAGTTAACTTTAAGTAGAGTGAGCAGTTCTCCTTTAAAGGGAATTTCAAACAGTTCTGATTCCTTTGTCTTTTGTTTGTGATAATATTATTATTAAATTATAATAAATAGCCAATCACCCCTCCAACCGGAATAGCGTGACTTCCTATTTCATAATATATAATAAATATATATATCTAGAAAATAAAAAAAATGTAAAATTTATTGGAATGATCTAATAATCTGATTCAATTAGAATTCGCCGATTATATATACAGCGTAGATATGATTTACTAAATTATTCAAATGCAAAAGGCCTATGAAGAGAGACGGAGAGAGAGTCTGATTCCCTAATGTCAGAATGATATATAATTCAATGAATAAGAGAAATAAATGTTCTTTACATTCATAATTTTGCCATAAATATAATAAATTAGAACAAATCGTTTATACGAACAAGTGAGAGAGAGAGAGAGAGAGAAAGAGATTTTATTTTTTGCTAATATAGGATCAGTTTCAGATATTATGAAACGAAATTACTTCTATTCATCTTTGTGATTTGTAAGAAATAAAAGATGGCCCTCACGGTTCAGAATAAAACGCGACCGAATTCTCTAAACGGACCAAAAAGAAAAAAACGTAGTGATATATATAATTGATGTTGGCCGCATTTAGAAAAATTTCATTTTGCTCAAGACAAGGTTGAGGAGGGGGAAGGGGTTGACCCTTGCCAATCATTGAATAGTCCCGAAATGGATTCCCATCCCCAAACTCTTCTTCTTCTCTTCCTTTTGGCGGATATTACATCGCAGATGGAAGCTCGGGTTATAAATGAATCGCCGATATAATCCTACGATTTGTTACAACAAGGTTATTCTTCAGAAAGGCGTAATATATTATTACCGACACGATATTAGCGCTAATAGGTGATTTATCATCGCCTAAGTGATTTCTACGAGTGCTCCGTAAAAGATAACCAAGAAATAAATGGATGGCGCCTTCTTCCCGGATCGGATGCTTAATTTAAAATCGACAACAAAGTCGGAAAGTAATTCGACTCAACTGTCTTAAGGCATTTATTACGATTTTTTTGGCATCGATTGATGGGCATTTTTTACATTCCTGCTAGTTTTAATTAACTTAATGTTAGAAAAAAAAACATCTTAAAATGTGTTATGAGGTTATTAAAAAATTATTCATAATAGATATATTATTACTTCATAATATTTAACACATAAGGTAATATCACTTTTCTTATTACTTAAAGAAATTTAAAAATAGAAAATTAAATTAAAGATATTTGAAATTTCTTATACTAATAACTTCTTTTTTTCCTTATTTTACCTATGATCACAGATTAAAAAATTTCCTAGATTTGGATAGGAAAAATGCGCATCCTTTTTATTAAAATATTTTTATTTACGCTTTAATGAGGACGTTTCTGTCTTCATCAGATTTTTTCACTTTAAAGACTTGCTGACCATTATAGTTTCACTCAAAAAGCAGTGTCATCGAACTCTTTATCAACAATGTGATTATACGGTGAAAAAGACTTGATGAACAGAATCACTGTTGAAACGTCGCCATTAAAACCTATATAAAAATATTTTAATAAAAAGCTGCATTTTTTTTTTCTATCAAATTATTGCAAATAAAAACCTAATCAAATTATTTAAAAAAATTTGATAATAACGAAGTGAGTTTTTTAGGCAAAAAATATCTTTGGATCCATAAACGCGTTCAATTTCCATTTAAAAAGGCGGTTTGAGAAATTACAGTAGTCAAATAATTTTTTTTTTTCTTATTAGGCTTGGTATCAAAGGCCATAATATATAAAATTGCATATAAAAGAGCAAGTAAAATTGTAAAAATTTCTTTTTTAGTCTTTTCGTCATTTTAGGCCATATAGACATTAAATAATATATAATATATTTATTTACTATTCAATGATTAAATTAAATAAATTTTCTTTAGGCTCTCTGGGATTCGAACCCACATCCCTTGGCTTTTAAGACTATCACTATTGACATTATCATCAAGATCTTTACCCTACATTTAAATTTTTTTTAAATGTGTCAAAAATTTTCAAAAATACCTCTCCCCTTGGAAAAAATTCTGCGATTTCTCCTCTGAAAAAATTTAACTGATTTCCATTTGCTGATCCCTCAAAAATCATTCAAAGATTCATCTGTTGACAATCGAATACTTGAATTGCGACCACAAGTTACCTCAGCTGTTTTATATTTATTTTTCCAACCTTTATACTTTATTTTTTCACACTAACCTGGCTTTTATTTATTCATTTTTAGAGGCATATCATTTGTCGACTGAGTAAAAATCTCCTTAATAATGTGTAAACATATATATTTAAAATATTTTCATTAATTAAAATATTTTATCAAGAATATCGTAATTTTTTTTAAACCAAATTGCAAGGAAATTACTTTTCGAAATAAAAAAAAAAGTTCATTTTTTTGTTTTATTTAAATATTTTCATCTGAAATTGAATTAAATTTTAAATTCCCTCCAACTCAATTTGGTTATTTCATGTCTAACACTTGAATAAACAAATGTTTTGGCTGTGAGGGAAAAAGGATAGAAAACCATATACAGCGTGTGTATAAAGTTTAATGGAAAACTTGATCATAAATTCAACCTTTA
>JAAAKE020170500.1:0-11488 GCA_010014785.2 Anisolabis maritima | reverse complement strand
AATAAATAAATAAATATATATATATATATATATATATATATATTTAATTTTCTCGATGAATATATCTATATATAATATATTTTTTATAATATATCTATATATATACTGACACGAAATTTTATCTTTTTTTTTTAATTCCTGGCTCTGACTTGAATACATGTATAATTATGAATATGAAAATGGGATTTTGATAATTCGTATTTAAATAAAAAAAAAAGGAGGCAAAATATGAAAGGGCGTTACTCAAGGGAATGGAAGGATATATTTCCCCTCTACGAATCCTTCGGGGTTGCTTTTCACACCTCTCCTTACCTACCTGACTTTGAGTCTTTTGGAAACCATCCAGCCCTTGTGTGTGTGTAAATTTGAGTTAGTCGAGAGCGACAAACGAGAGGAAGTATTAACTTGATACGCTCTAATTGTTCTATTGCCTCTATTAATATTATAATAATTTTTTAAACATAAGAAATAGTTCGATATGACTTGATGTTTATTTTGCAATTTTTCATTGGGGGAGGAGGGGTGAGGGGGCTTTTTCTCAATGTTAATTTAATATATTGCTAAATATTTACAAAGAGGATTATAAATTAAATAGGGATGTTATTTTTTAAATTCGTTTTAAAGTATTTAAAATTTTTGCATTTTTATTGAGGCCCTTGATCTTAAGGCTATCAGTCAGCACTTGGCTAAAAAATTGCTATAGTTATTAAGATTAAGAAAAAATACTACTAAATAGTACTAACTTATTTTTATAGATTAATTAAAAAACAAATTATGTGTGCCTATTAAACAAGATATATATGCGAAGCCGATAAAAAAAAATAAAACTCCATTTAATGCTTTCAAAGTTCAACCATTTTGAAAATTTTTTTTCTCTTTAATGCGTTTTGCATAAAGATTGCAAGTATTAACTTGAGTTAATATCCGTTATAAAATTCCTTCTCTTTGTCAATTATCAGAGGCTGAGGCCGTGACAGATGACACCTGTTGAATCTCCTTAGCGGCCATTGGCCAATGAGGAAGAACCGGCAAGCCATGTTTAGTTGATTGTCTCTCTGTGAAAGACGTCCAGAGATGCTGAGCATGTTAAGCAGCCTCCAAGGCCTCAGGACGAGGACGAGATGTCAAACCGACAGTCTCATGACAGTTTTAATGAATAAACACAACGAAGAGAGAGAGAAAGGGTAAACTTTGCACATAGAACAGAACAATAAATGATGTCAGTCAGATAAGAGAGAGAGAGAGAGAGAGAGACAGGGAGATCTTAGGAAGGTTTTGGACTTATGACTTTTGAGATATTCAAATGTCTGTAGCTAAATATATGTCCAAGTGTCTATTCACTCTTCTCACTAATTTACATTTCGCAATAAATTTTGAAATAAACTTATTTAGGTGAGGTAGATAGCTGAAGATTTATATGAAGGGAGAGTAAAGAAAGAGCGATGCAGCTAGTATTATTCCTTTTATTTAAAAAGCCCAGAGCGACGTTTCGGTCAGCTATGCGACCATCTTCAAAGCCAGGGATTAGTCAAAAGAAAAGTCCCCTGTCCATTGAGCTTCATTTTTTTGTATTTTAGGATGGAATTTTGAAATCAAGTGAATAATAATATTGAACTAGTATTAAATTATAAATTCTAGGGGAAAGGATAAATATTTGGAAATATAAAATTTCCTTGGATATGAATTAGTCTCAGGAGGCCAAGCATGACTTCCTCACAAACAAAAATTCCCACTATACTATTGCAAAGACGATCACAAAATTAGTGAGTAAAATTTACTCAAAATTTGTTAATCTTTTATTAATATATAAAACAGTGGGTCGCATATTGAAAATGTCTTATTAATCATTGTAAAGGGCTTAAAATTAGGGACTAGGCGTTAAAGAAGCTAGACCGATTCCCCTTCCATTAAATAATGAAAACGAATTTTTAAAGTGAATTTTTTTTTACTGATTTTTTGAATTGAGTCTTTAAGCAAGAAGAGGGAGTTGCACTTTCTCCACCGAGGTCTATTAAAAAATATAAATGCTTTACTATTCTTCTCAAGAAATCATTTTCTTAGTGATTCTGAAATGAGATCTATCCTAAATTGAATAGACGTTGTCGATGACGTTTAGATAGAAATAGACGTAGGATTATTTAGGAGTTGATAGATTACTAAAGACAGAACTCCGTAGGTTTGTGGATGAGTCGAATAATTTGAAAATCAAAAAATTAATTATTAAATGGTCTAAATTTCAACAAACTAATTTTTTAATTATTAATAAATAAACCTAAGCTCCTACCCTTTGGAGCAGAGATAGAAATTCCGCAAAGAGATAAAATTAATTTACATTTTATTGGATACCAATTAATTTAAATAAATAAATGAACTCAGATGACGAAAGACTTGAAAAATATCTCGGTTTTTTGCCTCTGTTGACTACACCAGCCTATGGATTTTTAAATAATTTTAGAAGAGAATTTCCCAGTCTTTTTTCTACTTCGCACCCCTAAAAATTTATTAATACCCTTTACGAAAATATGATTTTAATTTTTTAATAAGGTCGAAAAGATGCTGGATTATTCAAGAATTCATCATACCCATTATTAAATAAAATCACATTTCCTTGCACTCCTTTCCCATTTATTGTACCCCATACTTAAAATAAACTATCTTGGTTAAAAATACTAGAAAAAACTTAAAAAAATTTTTTTAATTTATATTCATTAATCCTATTACTGTTAAAAAAGAGAAATTGATATAGAACGAAAGGCTTTCATCAATTTTAATATTAAAAGGCCCTGGCCCTGGATCTTTCTAATATAAAGAGAGAGGGGGTAATTGAATCCATTTCACGTGTACCTACCTGAGTCACGAAATCTCTACTTCCCACCTCCAAAATCTTAAAAGAAATACAAACCAACAACTGACCTAACAACTAAAAAAGAATTACAAATGTCAAAAAGAAGATTTACATCTTAGAGAGAAAAAGAGAAACGAATTTGAATTTAAGATTTATGGAATTCTAATATTGTTTATTGATCATCGAAAAATAAGTTGGTCAATGCAAATATTTTAAGAAACGAAAACACGTGACACTAGAAGTGGAAAAGCGCACAGGAAAAAATTTCCAATATAAAATTTTTTCATGAAAAAAAAAAATAATTATAATCAATAGATTATAAATTTAATAGAAGCCTATTTTAAAAAGTATATAAATAATTTTTTTTTAAAGATCTCCATATTAGAAAGCTGACTGACTGCTCTCCCAACTCCAATCTTTTGAGATTTTATCCTTAAAGAAATTAAGGATACTATTAATACGACTGAATTTTAAGCAAATTGGAATGATGTTCACCAATGGTAAAAAGCCACGGTGAGAGAGAAAGTATCAATTCTGTTCTTGTCTTAGAGCAGGCAGGAGTCCCTTAACCAGGAATAAAAACAAATATACGATTATACTAAAATATCCTAATTTATCTCCATTTTTGGGAATCTCTATAAACATATTTTATCCAATTCAAATCGATGATAATTTATCTATTGAACAAGTCGTTTCTTATTATGAAGATTCCAGTGATAGAGTACAATCATGTTTAAAGAATTTTTAAATCTTCATCTGACTCCCAGAGATGGCTGACATTTTTTTTCAACAAACTTGTTCATGATTCATATTTTTTGTAGATTGTATATTTTTGGATATTATATTATATTATGTAAATTGAGATGCTGCTGGCTTTTGTCCACAGACGAAAAAGAAAATTATTTTCCAAATTGGCTTAGAAGGTGTCGTTGGTATCTTATCTCTGTCAGCATGACTGCTTCCCATATAAAAATTATATGCAAAAACGTTCCAATTTACTATTTGAGGATTCTCTTCTGTTTGTAAATCCATATTTTAAAACCCAGGAGAGGTATGTGGTTCTCAAGGTACATGTGAGATGAATTTGTTTAAAAATTTTTTTGATTATAATTTTTATTTTTGTGGAATAATCAAAAAAATCATTATTTTTATAATTATTATCAAAAATTTTTTATACAAATTTATCTCACATGTACCTTGAGAACGACGTACATCTCCTGTGTTTTAAAATACAAACTTCGAGTGATTATTACTAATCTAAACCATTACTCTGGAGTCTTCAAAATTTAATTTTAATTAATTAATTATGATTCATTGTTTCTCCTTTTCTAAAGAACCTTTTTAAAATTATTATTCCTATCCCCCCATATTCCTTTATTGATACAAATTTTCTCAAAAAATAATAAGTCTGGAGGAATAGATTGACACTTAAAAGATGAGTATAATGACGATATGCAAATTTTAAAATATTATTTCCTTGAGTGCGAGGTGACCTTAGCGTTAAAACTTCGTCGACAACAACAAGAACAAACTTAGAATCACAAATCAGACGACGAATGCTTCTTAATCTGACCCACATTTCAAAAATCATGCATGAATCCCGAGTTGATTTAGTTAACATCGTTTTAAAATCTGCATTTCATTTGGTGCACTTAACTTGTTTTCTAATCCTGGTGAAGGGAGAAGATCCAAAAATGATCAAGGTTTTTTTTAATATAATTTTATTTCCAAATTAAGAATTAACTTATTTAAGCTAGATTATGTATGAAGCAGCTTAAAGATATTAATAATATAGACAAATAGCATTAAATTTTATCCTTTTTTTTTTTTTCAAAATAATAATTCTTAAAGAACTCTCAGATTTTGGAAAGCACTATTACTACTATTGGGTAAAATGCCGAATTGGTGATATTTTGTCTTAGCTAAACTCTCTGGGGGAGGGGGATTAATGCGTACATTAACACCGATTTCATAATTAAATTTATCACTGTCTTTTATCTTTATGTCTTTGTTTGCTGGTTGAAAAATTTTTCTTTGAAGGTGATGGGATGGGCTTCGCCCTTGGTACCGTGTAGAAAAGGTCCCCTAGAGTAAAACACGTTATTTCAACGAAACATAAGGTGTAAAATTAAAGTAACTTAAAAAGATATAATTAATATTTATTAAACTCACACAGCTGAAAAAAATTACCTCAGCCTTGGATCGAAAGCAGATCTTTCAAATTTTACTGTAAAGTGGCTTAAGTTGAATATGAAATCGAGCTTTCGTCTGAATTAATTAAGGGGGAGGGTGGATTAGATTTTTCTGAGAAATAAGACTTTTTAGTTTTAAGACTTTCCCTTTCTTAAAAAACATAATTTCAGCACGAACTATGACACTTTAATTTTTTTTTTTTGAAATTATTTAATTTTTTGGTATTTCATTTGATTTCTTGAACTTTGATGTAGCTCTACTCTAAGCTATGTCTATACAATGATTTTATAATATATATATGAAAAAGAGTAAGTGGAAAACCGTCCATTGAAATGAAATATTTTAACATACCATGGGTTAGAAATTAGTTCGGGTTTGGGCAAACATAAATGACTAAATCGCTAACGGCTATTTCGATAAATTGCTCCGGCACGCATGTGTCGTAGTTAAATCTTCTTAGAAAAGGTCTGGAGCAATTAATCGAAAAATATTCATCATTTTGGTTGCCTCCCTTCCAGCAACCAAAAACGAACTAATTTCTGCAAAACCATAATATTTATATTCAAAGTTGTTTATTATTTATCGTATTATTATATTTATTATACGTCGTCTTCCATCTGTCCAAGATATTTTTATTCTAAATAGAATAATAAAGATAATAAAT
Source organism: Anisolabis maritima (assembly GCA_010014785.2). Taxonomy (NCBI): domain Eukaryota; kingdom Metazoa; phylum Arthropoda; class Insecta; order Dermaptera; family Anisolabididae; genus Anisolabis; species Anisolabis maritima. The sequence goes on along the minus strand of JAAAKE020170500.1, from coordinate 5,786 downwards.
GTCAGACCTGAAAACTTCTGAATATATGAATTTTATTTAAATTTTCAACATGTATGATTTTCGCATTTTCATGGTTCTATCTCTCCCCCTCTGTTTAATTAAGGCTATCCTAGAAAACAATAAGAGTTAACAACATAGTTAATTTAATTTAGTACAAAGTATTACTGAATTAAAATTCATTAAAATGCTGTAATTGGTTCTTGTTTTTGGGGGTTGTTTCGAAGCATATATAGACATATATGATAAATTATATAGTTAACTGCCTATATTTATTTAAATGGTATCCAATTATTTTATATACTTTTATCACTAACCACTGGCCCTTGGATTATGAAATAAAAATCTAAACTATTTTTAAACATGAAATTTTTATTATGATTTTGTTATATATAAACAATTTTCGAATCATTTCATTTACAAATTTTTCTATTAATAATTATAATAATATACAAATTGCAACTTTGAAAGGTAGATACTGTAAAGCCGGAGGAGATAGGTCATGTGTAAGAAAAAAAAATTTTTCTTTTAAATTTTTTAATAAAAATTTCTTGAAAGTTTAGCGAATTTCAAAAATTCTTCTCTTATAAGGGCTTAGAGTTTGGACGCTGTTTTACTGCATTAATTTATTCACTGGTGGATCATTTCAGGATGGATTTTGGGAATTTTTTTTTTTTGTATTGAAACCTCAGATCTATTTTTTATTTTCACATAAACAGCACATTTTGATGTGTAAAGCATTGTTTACACAAAAATAGTAACACTAGTCGAAAACGCTCATACACACGTTTTCTATTGACGTACGTGTAAACAATCCTTTCCGCTTAACAATTAATGAATGTAGTTTTTACATTTATTTTTCGGGCATTTTTCAAATAATTTGCATCTAAATAACTTATTTCAAAATAATTAATTTGAAATTTTATATATTTAGATAGAAAGCTGATAATTTATGGGACAAGCACGAAACATTTTCTTCTTTCTTGATTAAGCTTGGATTAGAGTATAATTGTGAAAATCTCTTTTAATCTAAAGCGAGAGGGTTGATTCCATTTTAACTTCCAGCCCCTTAATGCAAATGAGATTTTCTAATAAGTGTTATTGTTTAGTGGATTAATGAATGAAAGCTGCTGCTTGGCGCTTTTTTTTCCTTTTACTTTTTTTTTTTACTTTTTAGAAGAATAAAATCTTTCAATCTCCCGAATCAAAAACAACCCTTCAAGCGGGGGTATTGTTTTGTGATTCCAACCCTCCCCTCTCCCTCCCCACGAGAGCGCCGCATCCCGAGGATGGGTCATTAATCAAATGATATCAACCGACGACGAAGATAACAACAGGGTCAGATCAACTCAACACAAGGTTTTCTATACAACACATTGCTTTAATTTTATCTACATTTTACATCTGAGAATCACAAAACATTCATGTATACAATTATATTAGATAATCATAATAATAATTCTTTACACGAATTGAGGAGTTCATTTATTTAATTATTATTATTATTATTATTATTATTATTTTTATTATTTTTTTTTTTTTTTGAGCTCACTCTAATTAATATTATTTATATATCTACTCGTGTTTTTTTTTTTCCAAAATCATAAAAATATTCTCTCTCTATATTTATATATATATTTTTTTTTTTTTCGAGATGAAGAAGAAAAAATCAAGCAAATTTATTTTAATTTTTTATTTTTTTTTTTTTAGTACATTTAGTAAAAGTTGCCCAGCATTTTTTTTTAATCACAAACAACAAGATGTTGGTATTTATTTATTTAATTTTCTAGATCCACAAATATGACTGAGTACTTATACTATATGCATGGTTTGTCGGTTAAACTAATTGCTATCTTAATAATAATAAATAAATGTACTTTTTATGGCAATATAATACACAATTATAGGAAAAATCGCATTATATATATATATTTTCTTTTTTTATAAGATTGCAGCTAAGAAATGAAATATATATTTATATTTATTTTTATATATTTATATATAATGGATTAACACAGCCCTACATAATCTTTTATTATTATATTTACAAAGACGACAAAATGTGTATTTTTTTTATTAACCATATTCTTGTGGACCTCTTTAAGTAGATTTTTATTTATATATTTATATATAAGTACATATTTGCACACAACGATATTTCTTAAAATTAACTTATATATTGTATTTATAAGTATCCGGTTACCTGTCAAAATGTACACACACATTGTCCGTCACCTGTTAGAGTGTTTGTTTGTTCATCTGTTTGTTTGTGGGTGGATCCGACTAGACCTGGGGGGAGCCCCGCTGCAGCAGCAGCTGAGTCCGTTGCGGCGGCGGAGGCGGCGTGGTCCATGCAGCAGCCTGCATTTACTGAGGCTGCCACGGGGCCTCGTACTAACTGTATGGGCTCCCGCAGGCGTAAAGGCCGCGCTGCATCGGGCCGACGCCCATCCCCATAGCCTGGTGGAACGCGTAGCCCTCGTCTTGAAGGGACGCCAAGTGGAAATCTGAAACCACAAGTGCAACAGCCGCCCTTACTTTTCCAATTTTTCAGAAAAAAATATATATATCTTCTACTGATATTTATATATATATATATGTCACAGATCATGTGCTAAGAACGGGAAATGTACACTTCTTTTTGACTTTTTATATATCATCGGTTTCATAAACAAGGAGCTTTTTAAGAAAATAAAAGCTCAAAACTTCTCTTCCGTTTGTTATATTTTTTTACATTTTTTTCTCTTCATTTCCCTAAAAATTCCGAGTGACTATGTTCATTGTCTTATCCACACTAGTGATTTAAATCATTTAAGCAAATCATACTAACCAAAAATGTGATTAATTTTAATTAAGGATTTAGCCAAAATAAACTAAAACTTCATGTCCTGATTAGATCCGTGATTTTCTTCGTTTTTTGTTTTCCCGCGCTAAAATTTTTTTAAAACAATGATTCAATTTCTCTTTCACTTACTTAATGCGAAAATATTTATTGAAATTTTCTTTTTTATTAATAATATATATATCAAAAATTTACTTTATCATTTTTTCTTTTGCTTTTAAAATTACAAAATTGCCGAGTTATATGATTATATGTACATTTTCCATTCTTCACACCTTATTTGTAACATATATATATAAATTAAAAAAATAAAAAAAGGCTGTAGCAAGTTCCCTCAGGCTATGGGTGGTTTTCAAATCCCTGTATATTTCCGAATTTGTTCTTTGACAGATTAAAATTAAATAATAATATTACATCTTATACAATAATAAATATCATATTTACATATCTTTTTATTTACACTATTATTATTTACAAACTAAATTTGAGCTGTGTTTTTTTTTTAATTTCATACAATAATACTGTTTTAAATAACTAGCACAGTTACGGCTAACATATACATGTATAGCGAATAGAGATAATTCTTTCCAAAAATTTTGTTTCGAAATTTCTGAAATAATTACAAAAATTTCTACAAGTTTTGGAAATAATTTTTTCTATTCTCTATACTTAACATATAAATAAATTTTATATTAAATTTTAAAAATATATAAATTCTCGAGATAAATTTTCTATAAAAGTATACTCGAAACGTTTTGTTACTATTGATTGGGTAAGGAGGAATATGCAATTAAAGGCAAATGTCTCCGGACGACCAACAAAGAGGATGCTAAAATTATTTAAAATAATAACAATTCATTTTATAATTAGTCATTCCCTTCAACAAATTTTTTATATTGAATATTTTTGAGGAATACGTCTATATAATCGGTTTTTATGGGAGCTTTCTCCAGAAAATTCCGAGCGAGCTCCGCCCGATTGTACATGCACACTAGCCGCAGCCTCGAAACTCTTCTTCCTTCCCTTCTCCTTCCTTCTTGGCCTTTGCTACATCGCGCTCGTTCGCTAACGGATTTTAATAAAAAAATAAAATTGTAATAATTGAATATAAATAAAACGGGTGGGTGTCTCTAGGACATCGAATTTTTTTTTATGTTCCAAGCAAAGAAATAGTTCTACAATATTTTACTGTAGATTTCTATTATTGAATCCCGAGAATTTACTGATTTTTCCTTTAATATAAAATTTATAATATATATGTTAAATACATTAAATATCTTACTAAATATATATAAATTAATATTAAAATATAAATGTACAATGTTGTTAAACAACTTTGACAACAACAAAAAAAGTTATAACAAAAATAAAATAAATATCACAATTGCACAGTCAGTTTTGTCTCTTAGGTATATTGATGCAGAGGAGCTGGGAACTGCATTGGGTGGCCATAAGCCGACATATGGGACATGGACAGATGATATGGAACGACATTCATACTGGCCATTTTGTGCTCCTTCTTCCATTTCATCCTTCGATTTTGGAACCAGATCTTGATCTGTCGTTCGGTGAGGCAGAGTGCATGTGCAATCTCGATACGTCGCCTTCGTGTCAGATATCGGTTGAAATGGAACTCCTTTTCTAGCTCCAAAGTCTGGTACCTTGTATATGAGGTGCGTTGTCGTTTTGTCTCCCCATTGGCGTTCACGGTACCTGAAAAACAACACATGCACACGTGTGTCATAATTCATTCAAAAAAACATTTTTAAAATTAGCTTTTGAATTTGTCTATGGCCCATTGAGATTATATGGTCTATGTTAAATCAATGGGCTGTAACCGGGACGCAATTCCATTTGAGATCAAAGGGTCTCGGATGTAAAAATAAAAGAAATTCATTCAAAATCTACTAAACACATGTTCCCGAAAATAAATAAAATCCCTCTCCTCTAAAGGAAGATCTTATTAATGATATGATGTAACGAGATTCTGCAAGGAAGATGACAGCACAGCGGAAGTCAATCTTAAATTAGGATTTCCATTTCAAATTTAAATTGGAGATATTCTAATTTAAAAGAGACTGAATAAACCTTTTTTTTCTTTTTTCTTTTTTTTTAACAAATCAAAAGAAATAGAATACTCGAAATTTGATACACCACCTCATATATTAATATTACTTAATTTCAAACTTAATGAAACACCATCCATTTTCATTCAAAAGAATTTGTAACTGTCATCTTTTAAAATTAAAATAAAAGGCTCCAGTCGCTTTTTAATTTATTTATATTTTTTTAAATTTTATTTTATTGTCTCTACGCCATCGAAAGCTTTTGAATGAAAATTCATTATTTTTCGGCTGCCCTTTAACCGCTTTTGTCTCTTGTGGCTCCAGATCTGAAGTTCACCACAATTACCTTAAAAGAATTATACTTGTATCAAATACTTTTTATTTTTAATATTTATTTTTTAAGAGACTGTTTTTTCTTAGAGAAGGAACTTTTAAATTCATGAAATTTATCTTTAATAAGATAAACACAAAAAAAGTCTTACAAAATTTCATAAAGAAAAATTTGTAAAAAGAATATATTTGGACCAGCTGTAGAAAAAAAAGGTTTATTCATAACTTTATTATTCTATTTAAAAATTCATAATAATAATTGTATATATAATTTCTACTTAAACTTATGAACAAAGGTTTATTTTTCAAATATTTTTCTTATATGTCAAAGACTGAAGAAAATTAATTATTCTAAATATGTTTGAATAAATTAATAATATTTAGAGATAAGGTGAAGAGAAAACAGAGAGCCAAATAAAAGCCTCTTGAAAAATTAGACGTTTCGGATAAAATTTATTTATCCATCTTCAGTCAAAGTTTCTGAGAGTTTAATCTATAAGTGTATATATAATCTTAATATTTTTATGACTAGGTATTCGATTGTTAAAGAT
>JAAAKE020170489.1:0-11488 GCA_010014785.2 Anisolabis maritima | reverse complement strand
ACTCGACATATTATATATATATATATATATATATATATATATATATATATATATAAAGAATGATTTTTTGTAGAAGCACGTTTTAACATCTCAGTATTTAGTAAAAATATATTTAAAAATTATCAGTTGCGAATTATTTTATCTTTATGGTCATTCCATTTAAAAATATAATTTAAAAAAAAAGTGGACTTTACAAAAATATAATAACAAAATATATAGGCACATGTTTATATAATGAATCCATTTGTAAATGTTTTTATAAGGATCATCATCCCCACCTCCTGACCTGGCTTGTGTTGACTTTGTCTATCTTGAAAAGCCAAGCTCGGAATCCTAGCCAAATAAAAGTTATTTTAGGTTTTTTTTGGCACCTGAGCCCAAATAGACTCCGTCCATATTTATTTAAATTAATTGATAACGAATATTGTTTAAATAAATTTTATCGCTTAGGATGGAAAGCGAATCATTGAATAAAACGAGCTTTTCCTCTCCAATAATTTATTTAGATTAATATGTCTGCATAACAGCAGTATCGTAAAATATATATATATATATTTGAATTTTCCAAAAAGTTTATACGGCCTAGGAAAGTGATGGCGAACCTTTTGAGTTCGGCGTGTCAAAATTTTGAAAAATCGAAACATAATTTTTGTGGTGTGTTCCACACCACAAAAGTAAAGACTAAAAAGATAGAAATATTTATAATTTTTGTAAGTTAATTATTTGTTTAATGCCATTTAAAATACAAAAACCAAAATTATAAAACCATTATTAATTATTATTAACGTAAATAATAATATTATTATTAATAACCAACTCTGGCTGTTATGAGAGACAAATATTTGAATTATGAAATTTTTTATCTTTGAAGATGCGTGTCACAAAAAATGAGCTTGCGTGTCAGTACTGACACGCGTGTCATAGGTTCGCCATCACTGGCCTAGGATGTCAAAAAGACAAAAAAAAAAATTAACTAAGAAAAAAATTTTTTTTTAAATATTATAGAGAATATTTTAGTTAGATGGGCGGATTTTGTAGTTAAATCTACAGATTTAAACAAATTTTAATTAATGAAAATTAATAAAAAAATTATTGAAATAAATTTAAAATGTATAAAGGCGGTTGCACACGTTTCCGTATACCTAAACAGGCGCACCTGTCAGGTATACCAGAAAGGGTGTATGAGAAATCGTCCTCTTAGTTATTTTGTGGATAGGAGGAGAAAAGAGAATTATTTCCCCTTTTTAAAAATCATTTTATATGTATTAATTATATTTATAATATTATATTATATCTCACCGATGTTATTCATTTATAAAATTTAAATTAATTGGTAGCCAATAAATTTAAATAAATTTTTGTCGCTCAGGATTCGAAGCGAACCCCTGACCTTTGAGACCTCTAGCTCTGCACCAAGGGAGAGGGCTTTATCTTTTGTTTATTCTATAAATTAGTTTTTGGAAATTTTATGCAAAATTCCTTAAAAGAATATCCTTAGATTAGAGTTTTAATAGAAAGAAGTGTTAAAAACTTTTATTAGAAAAGACGTAGTCTTAATTGATTAATTAATTAAAGATAAATTAAAAAAGAAATTCTGCAGTCGATATCAGAAGATAAAATGGTTTCAAATTTTTTTAATGAATGTTTATGTAAATTTCAAGTTTTTTTTTTTTTTTTTTTTGTAGATAAAAGATAAATCAAGTTGGCTGTCAATATCTTAACATCTCTAAATAACGTTTTTCAATATGATCTAATAAGCTTATGTGTTTATGCAAATAGTTTGTGGACATTGTCAACACTTATTATATTATAAGGTTAAAACCCAAGAATATGGGTTCGAATTGCCACCAAATCCGAAAAAAATTATTTAAAATATTTTGATAGTTATGGTAAATTAATAATAAAATATAAAAATCGTCGCGCGTTTTCAGAAACTTATTTAAAGATATAATTAAAAAATGACAAAACTAAAGACATTGAATTGAAGTTTTCATAGTGGTTATCATTAGTAAATAAATTACAATGTCGGTATTATCGTGGTTTATTTGTATTAAATACAACGCTTCATTCACTCATTTAGTGATCTCCGGGTACAAATCAATGAGGATTACATCCAGAGATTTACAATCTGAAGTGAAGCGAGAAACAACTGCCATGTCACTACGATCTCAGCGTCATCTTGTTATATTCTATTTTCCTTTGTGATTTCTATCTAAATTGTATCTGAAGGTCAGAGAATTAGTGATCGAAACGTTTTATTAATTATAGTATAAATAAATCACAGTTAAACTAAAATTTATTAAAATTAAAGAGTTGGTAAATTTTCGACATAAGGCTTTTAATTTAAGAACAAAAAGTAATACCGCCTAGTAAAAAACTCCCAAGAAGGTATTTTTAAAATATATAGATAATTACGGTAATTTTATTTAATTTGATATTTTATTTATAATCTTCCAGTGAGTAAAACCATTAAGATATTTATATAAGAAATGTTTTAATTAAATGATGCAATTCTTTTAACTAGTTGGTATCCGAAGTTTGCCTGAGCTTAAGCCTTACATATCATCGAGTTACTTCACTCCTTCCTGTCAATTAAATGTAATTATTTTAATTAAAAATGTAAATATTGTCCCTAAATTAAATTTATATTAGCCGTGAAGAATTCCCCCAATTGGAATTCCTCTGGAAACCTTTTTTATTTTTTATAAATTAATTTTTTGTGAGTTTATATTTTGCTGGTGGATCAAGCGATCCTGGGAGTTGAACCCGGGATCTACAACCAATCCGAGATGTGGACAGTCGTCCACACCAGTAAAAAACTCACACAGTCACTGACAAATTGATCTTTGAAATGTATTAACCTTTATCCCCCCAAAAATTGTTTGGAGCTCACTTTACTTTTGTACGTTTTAAGTTTTTGATGAATATCTCTTAAAGCTTTTTGACTCTTTTGATTAAATTGTGTATAATAATAATAAATATAATAAATTAGATAAGCTTTAAGATGGCCACAAATCCCAATAAAAAAAAAGTAAACCAAATCTTTTATATATTTGAACACATATATCTATTTAAATCAATTAATTCGGCGTAATAATCTGCTTTCCATTTAATTCAAAAGATATATCTCATCTGAAATCCTTGAAACAAAAAAAAGTAATCATTTTCTACTTCATAATAATGTGGGGCCTTCAATTTAAGAATTCCATAGAAAAAAGACTGGAGACTTTTAGTGCAGAGGTATCAGAAGTAGAGGTCTCGCAAAGTTCAGTGGTTCGCTTTCGGTCCTGAGCGACAAAAATTTATTTATATTATATTGGTTACCAATTAATAAGATTGGAGTCTAAATGGCTTCAGATGATGAAAAAACTTTTTCAAAAAAGATAGGACAACTCGTTGTAACAAAATAGAAATATTTTTAATTCCTATGTATGCCCTGTCTCTTGGTGCAGAGGTAGAGGTCTCCCCTCTCATACCAAAGGTCAGAGAATTCCTTCCCGTCCTAAACTATAAAAATTTATTCATTGTGTACCAATTAATATTAATAAATAAGGACGGAGTCTAAAAGTGGCCAAAAAAGACAAAAATTCCAATGTTTGATATTTTTTATGTTTGTTTGATTTTTTTTATAATTATAAACATTTTCCTTGGGATAAATTTAGAATTAAAAATTTTGAGGTACCAATATTTACCTCTCACCATAAAAAAAAACATATCGACACAAAAAATCTGGTGTTACAGCACATCACATTACTTTCTCTTGCCAAATCAGTTAAGAGAAAGTTGCGCGATGTGCTCTTTCACATCAGATTGTTTTTATTCAATTGAAGCTATTTGCAAAATATTAAGGAAATTCTTATTTTTATAATCAAATTGTTATTTTTGCAAATAAAATTCACCTCAAATCATTTGCATATTTGTATTATTTGAAATGAATTTGATGTACAAAAAGGCTAAGACTTGTTTAAGTTATGAAAAACTTCTATGAATTTTTTCGATTAAGAAACAAATGCAAATTTTTAATTACTTTTTTAAAGAATAAGGGAGCTAATTTGTTTGATATTTAATTAAATATGAAGGAGGTTAAAAGATAATTTTCCTTTATCCTTTTATCCCAAAACAAGTCATTAAAGAGTATGTAAAGGCTTCTGCAACGCGTGCCATGATCTGTGCAGGTTTATACTTGCGCTACCATCTATACAATGTTTTATACATTATGCATTAAATGTCATATTTGTTCTAAATAATAAATATAGACAGCTCTACAAAACTATAACATCCATGTCACTCAATTATTATTTCCAAAACCAGAATTAAGTTAATTTCCAAAACAGTTTTTCCAAGAACATTAACTGAAAAGAGAAAATGAAGAGTTGTGTCAAATATCTTGATGTTTGGCCAGAAGAGAGAAAAAAAAACCTGAGATAGAATCGGGATGTATTTCCTGTGAGGCGATCGAGTTATTGGGATGCCAGAGCATGAGAGGAGCAGCAGCCCCTCCGGGTCGATAGCTGGTTGTTTTGATCGGGGGATCGGGGATCGGACCCCGAGGCCGCTTTTATAGTTCAGAATAAATACGAGTGAACATGCCTGCCTTTAAGGAGATCAACAAAAAAAAAACAACAAAAAAATGAAAACAATAACATTTATATAAGCATTATAAATATAGAACAATAAAGTCATAAAATGTGAGTAATATGAAAATAAAAGGTATATTTTTTGAATTTTTCTTTGTATAAAGGGAGATGAATTCAGGTGATATATAAAATTAATCCACATTTCTGCCCATCAAGAGTTTTTTTTTTTTTTTGTGGTCTAATATTCAATTTTCAGTAATTCAGCATTCACTAATAATTATTATTCGTTTAATTGTTCAAGAGGTCCTCTAGAGGGGAACAGGCATGCCCAATGATTCAAAGCCCTTAAAAATTAATAGCAGAGCAAGAGTGGTTCGCTCTAATGAAGTTCTAAAGCAAATAATCGAAAAATTCTTTAATGAGTTGGTCAGATGGGTTGCCTCCCAGCAAACAAATACGAACGAATTTATGCACCACACAGTTCCAATTCTCGTTAATCTGCCTTCGTTTTCATATATAATCAAACGCACTCAATTAAGGACATTATTTATCTTCTCAATTATACCTAGCTAATTTTACAACTTTTTCTAGCTTGGTTTTGATAAACATATTAATCTCTGCTTGGGACGATGAAATAGGTGAAGAGTCTATTCTAAAACGGAATCTAGCCCATGCGAAGAGTGAAGCGAATGTCTTCCTTATGTTCCTTTCAGATGGCGGTCTATTACAGTGATTATCGTTCCGTTGAATCCCTAGGGAAGAACACAGTATATTTAAATTTCACTCAACCAAATTTCTAATATATTTCCTTGATATTTTTATGTTCTGAAATAACAAAATAATCATGGAAGGCATTAATTATAAGCCCTGAAATATTTAAATATTTTGAGTTATTAGCAAATTATCGTGTCAAGAGAAATACTGACCAATTAAACCAAAATTGGACAGCAAACTGGTGAACTATATATAGAGTTTTTTTTATTTGGATAGATAATAACAAGTTATGATTTTTATTATAAAATAAACTATTTCAATGGTGTGTATAAATTTCTTCGTTTTTGCTTGTTAGAAGTTAGTCAATCGAAAATGTCTAATTCCCTAATAGATTTTTCAGTTCAGTTGTTAATTTCTAAGAAGATTTAAAAACTGCGCATGTGTGGTCAAGAAGAGCTCTGGAGCAATTAGTCGAAAAATACATTGGTAAATTGGACATTGTGATTGTCTAACTTCCAGAAAGTAAAAACGAACTAATTTACTCAACCGATGGTATATTAAATATGTAAAATAATTAAGGATTGGCAATAGTATTATTTTATAACTAAATATGGAATTTATTTATTATAAAATATTTTTTACTAGAAACTTTAAACTTTTATATTTAATGGAAGGTGAATGGTTAACTTACATATTTTAAATTTTATAGAGAAAAATATTTCAATAATTTGTATAAATTACTATACTTTTCCTTATATTTTTTTTTTTTTTTTTTTGAAGCATAAAATGAAAAACTATAATTTACTGTCAATGTCGATTTACGTTATAATAATATAAAGAGGGTATTCTTGCACGAAAGCTCGAAAGCTCGGGATCCTTTCGGCGATTTGTTCAATGAAATAAAAAAAATATAAGTGAAAAAAGAATACCAAAATAAAATAAATATATGTCAGAAGTCATTTATTTATTATTTATCATGAAAATTAATAAGCCCTATTTTGTTTTGACAATCTTCTAAAATTGGATGAACAAGATTAAGTGAATTTCATTTTTTAATTTCAATATATAAATAAAGTAAAAAAAAATCCAAGATGGTTGACCTTTGAAATAATTTGCGATCAAAATCATCATTCAAAAAACAAGTTGAAGCTATTAAAAGTGATCGCAGGATATATCCCTAATTCAATAGGTGGATTTTTATATGGTTATAAAAAATCGAAGCCTCGGGTTATCTAGGCTTTAAAGGAAATTTAAACAAAATTAGATGGATCTTACAAAACAACAAATCAACTCACGCACATGGGGCAATCGGGACGGGACGGGTTCAAAATGTGAGGGGGGGGGGGAGGGGGTTTCATTTTAATGCAATCGTTTGGTTCGGTTTTAATGGAAGAACAAGAAAATTTAATGAATAAAAATCATTCGGATTGATTAATTCAACCTAAAGTCTGGAATTTAAAACGTACTTTTCTCTCTTTTTCTTTCTCTCGTTAAAGCAAAACAAAACAAAACCTTATGAGTTGGGATGGGAGTGGCCAATGATTAATAAGAATATAACGAGATATTAAATATATATCATAAATACAGGGTGATTCAGATTTTAATTCACTTAAAAAAAAGAAATAAGAAAATATTTTTTTATATAAAATTGTACGAAAAAATTTATTATTTAAAATTGTATATTTGTCTGTAATCAATTATCTCCTTTTAGTACATTTATCAAGAGGTGAAAAAAGGGTCATCACCATCAGCTAAACGGCCCAATACCTCATGGCCTAAGTGCCTGTGGGACGTAAACAGGTCCCTTAATTAAAATCAATCCATTCATTCATATTCCTCATGGTAGTGAGAATAAAAATAAGTATATAACGTTTATAAATGGTTAATAGCTCTCTTTGCTTGAAATATAAATTATAAATCGGTATCAAATAAAAACAATATTTAAATTTGAATTCATAGAATAAAAGCAAAACAATTTAAAAGTTATTTCATACAAATAAACCTTGCATTTAGAAGTTGTCTAGATTTCTTTTGATTGAAAGTATGTTCATCTGTCATTTTTATTTTGAAATTTTCTTCTAAAATATATATTCCCACATATTAAATAAAAATTAATTTAGTTCATATTTGATATTTTTTTTGTTTTGAAAAGAGATAGATAATCCAAATAAAAATTAAGAGAATATCGTAAATTTCTCAATGACATGATAATTAGAGAATTTGGTAATTAAAAGGTGGCATTTATTTAAATTGAATATTTAATAAAATTTGTTTTAAAAAAGCTTATTTACTAGATGAAATAAATAATAAAACACGAATTAATTAATCAATAGAAGTCAAGATTCTCCTCGAGTGAATTTCAAAGAGAAAACTGGAGTAGAAGGTTCAGTGACAAATTTGAGTTATGTCATCGAGTCACGTGGGATAGGAGACAATTATTTGAATTTTCAAATAAGAAATTCAATTATAATAATTATATTATATATAATTATACTGTATACAACCCCGCTCAAAAGTAAGTGGACAACCTGTATCTTTTGTTTCGTCTAATGGATAATTATAAGATATATACATATATATGAAATATGAAAATACTAAATTTAATAATTATGAAATGAATTATTGATAAATTTGAATTTCATGTAGTTCTTTTAATTATCCATTAAGACAAAAACAAAAGATAAATTTAGTTTGTCCAATTACTTTTGACGGAGATGATATATTTAAATATCAAATTATTAAAAAATAGTCTATACACCAAATACGAAATATAAATAGTGAGAGCATAAAAGAAATTCGATATTGATGTTTTTACGGAAATATACGCTTTACGGTCCTTTGAGTCTAAAATAGTTTTTGTCTATCTATGTGTGACTGAAAAAATTTTAAAAATGAAAAACTTCCATGGTTTATATTTAATATTTGGGGATGGAAGGACTCAAACATTTTTAATGTCAAAATTTTAAAAATGTAGAAATGTGCCAAAAGACAAAACCAATGCCCTTAACAAATCTACTAAGCCCTAACCAATTCTATAAGAGTTATCAATAGGTGTGCCAGGTCCATCTGCCTTAGAGCTATTTTTTTTTTTTTTTTTTTTGTATGTTTAAGACTTTCATTTTAGTTATATACCAAAACTAGGGATACGAAGCAAGTTTTTGAATAAAATATTTGAGCATTTTAGAGTAGCTTAGGCCATTTGCCACGATTTATTAAAATATTTGAAATTACATAACTATAAACACCTATTAATCATTTTTGTATGGATAAAATTGATGCTAAAATTTTCATGATAAAATCATTGAGCTAGCTAGTTCTTTTCATTCTAGATTTGTCTATTTTTTTCGGCAATAAAAATATTTTATTCGTTTATTCAAACTTGGAATTCAAATAAAAAAGACCTACATCAGCTTCAAATATTTCTAAAAAATAAAAGAAAAAAAATCGGCTTTAGAGATTCTAAGAAAATGTTACCTGATACCTGATCAATAGAATTTAACAATAATCAAAATTCACCCCCTTCCCCTGACAGTTGAGGAAACATGCCACATCAACCATTTTGTCTCTTCGATTATAATTCCTGGGTTTATTTTTGGCCAAAAAGTCGTGGTGGAGGTCCATTAAAAAAAAAAAAAAAAAAAGCCTGATGACTAAGTGAATTAGAAGATCCAAGCAAGTAGCAATATGGGTGTTTTTGCCTGCAGACATGAAAATTAATCTCGACCTGAGTCTTTCTCTCTTATGGCAGTGGCGTTAAATAAGGGAAGACCAAAAGATGTGGGTGGAGAGTGAATTCAGGCGGACAATGCATCATTTGTTTGGAAAACAAAACCCGGGGTTTTGCTAATAACTGAGAAGCCAAGGTCGGGTTAGAAGTGATCCCCGGGTCAACGAGCCAGACAAAAGCACATGCACTGATTACCCTCCACATTGCGAGCAGTTAATTCGCAAGCTTTTTGTACATAGACAAGACCTGAGGCCAATCAATTCGATTCTATTATTTCTGACAGGAAGCATCTATAATTTTATTATGAGCAAATAGTAATTATTCAGTCACTGAAAAAAAAAAACTTCTTTTAACGATTAACTTTCCTTAATCATGCAATAGTTTAACTTTACACTAAATGTCAAAAAAAAGATTGGAATGACAAAATAATGAATTATTTTTTATTAGTATTATTATTATTAATAGTTTTTAATAAATTTAATCCTAAACACCCACTTAAAGAACAATCGCTTAGAATAGCTTTCTAGGAAAATAAGTGAGGTTTGTCGATCTAGTTAATCATGTTGAAGAGAATTCAAAATATCCAAGAGGGATGTGTAATGGAGTGAAAGCGAAATAATAAAACGAGAGTTTAAAAAAATATATATTAATTCTTCTTATGGTTTTTGGAAAAATATTATTTAGAGAAAGAACAAGCTAATAATATATATTTGCAATTAAAATAAATAAAAGTGTTTAACAATAAATTACTTTATAGATAATTAAATCAAGTTATTTCCTTAATAATAATAAAATTCTAGTAGGTAATAGTTATTTTATATTTCTTTTATTTGAGTTATTTGAAAACTTAAATTCAAGCTTTTGCTCGGGAAAAAAAACTTCGTGGGCCGCAGGTTAAGTATGTCTGATCTAAACCAAAACAAAAAAAATTGATTTTTGAATAAAGAAACGAAGATTTAAATCAAACAATATCTTTTAATTATGAGTTTATTATGTTATTATAATGTTGATTAAAAGTCAACTATGCGAGTACGTATCTCAAAATAATTTTTAGCAGGAGGGGGAGTCCAAGCCAATTTGTTTACTATATGGCGTAAATTTGACGATTTCGAATGTGGGGGGGGGGGACTTCCTTGTAGGTCTTTTAGAACTATTAAGTATTAAAGCGAAAAGTTTTTGTTTAAATGACAAGCGATTTCCTTTTATTAATTTTAATTATAATATTTAACAAAAGGAGGTTGAAAACTTTTTCTTATTAAATTCATGTATTTTAGAAAAGTCTATCAGATACTAATTAAGGAAAAAAAGGAAAATCTCATAAAAGTTAATCAAAAAATAATTTTAAAAATCGTTTTTAAATAAACTTTTTTTTTTTTTTAAGTTTTTTTCGGTATCTGACATTTAGACAATGTCCTTATTTACTTATATTAATTGGTAGCCAATATAATAGAAATTTTTATGCTCAGGACGGGAAGCGGACTATTGGCCCTTAGTACATGAGGCGAGTCTTCTACCTCTGCACCAAGGGACAGGTCCAAATTTTAAATTTCAGAAAAAGAAGGAATTTTTATCCAATTTTATAAAAATTCATTAAAATTATTATTTTTTGTGAAAACTTTCTCCCCTAAAAAAGTGTTATTGTAAAAAAAAAGATCAGATGAAATTTCAAAAAATAATATAGTCGAAGAAAACGAAAACAAAAGAAAGTTTAAAAAATATCGAAAGTGAAAAAATAAATTAAATTTATCAGAGTTAAATTTTTGTAGTTTTATTTTCGGATCAAGTTTGAACAGGTTGAAGTTCTTTTCCTGAAAGAGATGAATGTTTATTCTTAATAAGAATATTTATTTTAAATTAGTCTTTGATAAAAAAAAAAAATTAAATATGATACACTTTAGGGAGAATTTTTTAAATTTAATTATCACTAAAAATTCTCTAAGTTGATCTATGATTATAAATAAATCGACATTTATTTCTTTCAAAAAAAAATGTTGTTGATAATTACAGGTTCTTTTATAAAACTCCTTAAAAGAAAAAAAAATTTGGTAAAAATTCATTGATAATTGCAGGTGAAAATTAGGGATAAGTTGAAGAAATGCCAAGTTATTAATGTACTTTTATATACAAATTAAAGAAAGAGATGGGGAAAAAATGTGCACGGGGTTCCAGTTCGAATGTGAATCAAAGCCGAATGCCGCGACCCCCCCCCCTTCCACAAAATAATAACCGGTCTTTTTATGCGAATCATATTTATCGCGAATAGGAGGGGAGGGGGAAGAATGAAAAACCAAGAATGTTGTCGCATGGTCAATCATTTGGCCTTCAGCTTTGAAATTCTTACCGATTCTAATAAAAAATTTAGATGGATGTTTAAAAACCAAGTTCAACGAACAATAGAGAAAAAAATGAAGTGAGGGGGGGGGGGGGGGGGGGAAGGGGAAAATTAAAAAAAAAGGGGGAGGGGGGGGGG
>JAAAKE020170478.1:0-11489 GCA_010014785.2 Anisolabis maritima | reverse complement strand
GGGTTTTATCAGTTTTCAAATTATTCAATTAAAATTAGTTGGAAAAATTTCACGATTAGTTGATCATTCAACAAATCGATAAATTTTTGTCTAAACTGGCCGTAATAAATTACTTATTCATTGACTGATCATAAATATTAAATTAGATATATTATGCATTAACCTATTTTCTCACTATAGTAAAATAGAATTTTTAAAGCTTTCTAACGAATGTGAAAAAACTAAGGAGTATGAAAAATTTTATATTTTATATTTTTTTTATGTTAATTTAAATGTTTATAAAATGATATTAAATTAAAAATTATAAAAATAGTTAAGGTTTTTTTTTAAAATTCTCCGTCTAATTTAAATTTGTACTTGAATAAAATAGCCAATCAATCAAAAGGAGTTAATTCGGGAACTACAATGGCCGATACTGAAAATATCAAACTTTTGTTATTTTGCACTTTTGTGATTTTTTTCTAAATAATTAATTTTTTTTTCTTCTTAAAATCACTAGTTATTAAAATCTCGCGGAGTGCTAATAATTCTAAGATTGAATTTTTAATTAAGAAAAATTATATTTAAAACAACTTGTGCGTGTAAAATATTCTAATTTCAATTCTGTAAATTTCTTGTTTTGTGATCTAGAAGTTAGTGATGCGTTTCCCGTCCTGGAGAAGATGTCGAAAAAGATCTTTAAAAAAAAAATAATTTCATTTCATTATTTTTTTAGTGTAAAAATCTGCTCTAATTTTATATTCTTTATTGATTGACTCCTTTGAATTTAAATCATAAAAATATCTCGGGTAATTCCGAATGATTCAATCCAATAACATGAAGTAACGATTCTTTTGTGAGTTGCACAAATTCATTGTTAATACAAATTTTTAAAAAATTTAAATATTTGCTTGGCTTGTTGAAAATATAAAAAAAATAATATGTATATATACATATAAAATCCAAAAATTTAGAAACAAAAGATTTAATAAATATTATTTTAGCATATAATATATTTTGTATTTTTGTATTTTATTATAGTTCTTACAAGGTTCCTTCTTTGCTTGCTGGAATGAAGGAGGGATGGAATCCAAATGATAAAAGTTACTAATGTATTTCTGATTAATTTCTCCAGAATTCTAATAGCGCGGATCATTCTCAATTGATAATTTTTAATTTGATTTAACCACTGAGTTTAATCCGGATAAACTTGTAACATTTAAGCGAAAAATCCATTAGTGAATTGGACATTTGGGTTGTCTACCTTCCAGCAAACAAACATGAAGTAATTTCTTAATTTTTTCAATCTTGGTTTAATCCTAAACCCTCTTCATAATTCCAGTGAAATAAATATAATAAATAATAGTAGCTTACTAGTATAGACGAGTGGAATTAGAGAGAAATAAAAAATTAAATTTTAAAAGTGTTTGTATAAAAAAAAGTGTAATGAAAAAGATTGATATATCCGTTTTTACTAATTCCAAATATAACCTTGGCATATATTATACAAATAAATATAACCCTATTTATTGATTTATTTTTATATTTCTACTAAACGTGTAAATATTATGAACAAGGAAATTAAATAACTATATTTAAATAAATTTAAATTATTATTACTACGAATTACAAACGCATTGCGGAAATAAAATTGTTTTTTTTTTTTTTTTTAATTCGACTAAAATGGTATTCTTTTTGTAACTTTTTGTAACCGAGAGCCATATTAAAAAATTATATTTATTTACTAATCACGTCAAGTTTTTAGATTAAACAACTTGAAAAATAATGAAAAATTTAATAAATTGTTATTTTGATACTATTTGTATACTGTCTTTTGGACTTGGAAAGTATAGGAAGGTGACTTATTTGGAATTTTATTGATATAGGCCTATATGTAAATCATTTTCAAAAATAATATCAATAAAGCGTCGCGGGCAGACAAAAATGTTCTGTGGGCTGCGTATTGAACAACCATCTTTTAATGAGTCAAAAAAAACAACAAATCAAAGCTTTTTTATTTTTGTTTCGCCAAAAATTATTTGTGTCTAACGATTAAAATTTATGATTTAAAATTTTTATAAATAAAATTTTGTAAAACTGTGCGAGAGTAAGATAGATAGATTTATAAAATAATTCGAGATTTGTTACATTGTTCTAAGAAAGAAGCTCCTTATCCAAAACCAGACAACAAAGACATTCCAACTTACAATTAGTCTATAATGGATTAGTTCAAGTTAAGAATATAAAAAGCTAATACTTAAAATTCTTTTGATCAGGCACCTGTGAGTTAGCATGAATGAGAGAGATGCGTCAGCTGAGAGCCAAGATTCCTCTGGGCATCGATCGCGGACCCTGAGTCACAGACAGGGGGCGACGAACAAAAGAACCAGCATACAAACAACCAGTTTTTAATGGAAACAAATCAATGTCAAAAATATATCACTGGCTTTACTTCACTTACATCTTTAAGAAAGAATAAATGGAAACAATTTTTTTTAAAAGAATTTTTCCATAAAAAATTTTATTTACAGTTGTGCATTAAATAAAATTGATAGAAGTTGTATGTTAAAAAGGATAATGCAGTTCAATAAGGTATATTTTAAATGTTCTATTTATTATGAGCCTATAAACAAATGGAATGTTACAATGGTCTCTTTGCAATAAATCTCATATTTTTTTAAAAGTATTTTTATGCTTTTTTAACCCTTTATCTAAAGTAAGATCTCTGCATTTTATTATCAGATTTTGAATTATTTGACATAATTTATTAGTTCTCTTTAAATAATCTTAAAAATGAAGATTTTTATAGTGTTTTTAATTTATTCTCAATTTAAGAGAGAGAATAGAGAGCGTTGTTAAATTTATGTTGACGTAAGAAAAAGTCATTTCATTGAATTTTTATTATTATATAATAATAATATATTTATTATGCTAATTGATATATATAAATTTATTCAAATATATTTTTTGAATCTTATCCAAAAGAAAAAAAAATGACAAAATAATTAAAAAATTTAAATTGGTTGTAGTCAATGCATAATTTATCATTTTTGAGAAAGAATTTAAATAAAACTATATCCATGGACTGTAGAATTAGTTCGTGTTTGGTTGCTAGAAAGTAGGTAATCCAGGTAATCTAAATGACCAACTCAATGGATGTTTCGGTTAAAAAAAGAGCATGTATAATCCGTATGGAGTGCTGGAACAATTAATCGAAAAATCTATTAATGAATTGATTGTTTAGGTTGACTAACATACAATAAGTAAAAAGGTGGGAATTCATGTAACCCATGATTTTTAATTTTTACTTTTTCTTACTTAAAATAGAAAATGTAGAGAAAGTATTGGGAAGGCAAAAAAATTTAATGTTGAGATTATTTTAATAGTTACGGTTTATCTAAAAACAATAGTGGAGCTCAGGAGCAATTAATCGAAAAATACTTTAGTAAATTAGTCATTTAGATTGCTTGCCTTTCAGCAGTCAAAACGGATAAATTTATGAATAAAATAAAAAAATTTTTATTATAAATTGGTTTTTAAAAGGCCTTTTCTCACTCCCCATTTTCACTTTTTTTTCTTGCAATAATATTTATTTAACTTCATTTCGACTTAAGTGATTATCAATAAAGAAATATAAAATCCAAAAATTGTAAAATAATAATAATATAAATAGATAAAATGTTATGAAATTTGGTTTTCAAAAACACGTTCTAATTTAGTATTAAGTCTAAACTAAAGAGAGAGTATGTCCAATTCATTTTAAGACGTATATTTTGTATATTTTGTTTCTTCCTTGACTGTCTATTCCTTACAATCTTCCAAAGCCATCGTGTATTTCTGAGTTTCATCATGTTTGGTCATAAATGTTAAAAAAATTTTATTTAATGATGCTGGGTTTTAAAATTTTTTTAGTCAAAATTATTCTAGTAATCTTAATCTCTTAACCTTATTTTTATTTTCTAGTACTAACATGAGCTCCCATCGGTTAATTAACATTTTTTTAATCATTTTTAAACATGTGGAGAAAATAATTATAACTTCTAATTAATATTTATGAGTATTTATTTTCGGCATTCCATCTATTTATATTTATATTTTAAAATAAAAATAGCTGTTAAAATATCGAGACATGAATTCAGATATCAATAGTGAAGCAAATTTCAAGTAAAAATGAATTTTAATGAACTAAGAATTCTCAAAATAAATATACTTTAATCATCATTCATTCATGTTTAAATAATTATAAGACAGATGTCATAAAATAAAATATAACATCCTTTTGGATCATCATTCCGGCTTTATCAGACCATTTTTAGAGAATTTCCGAACTATAAAATATGGGGGACTATATAGTGGCGCACTACAATTACAATAGGCTATTTCCACACTAAGCAATTAACATTAAAAAATTCGGTGTGCACATTAAATGTGGATACTTGCACTCTAACTAGCTGAACATTAAAATAAGTCATATACACTTTCAAATAGAATTCTTGCACACTAAATACGTTAATAATAAAAAATGTTTTTAATGTGCATAATATTTACCTATTGTTGTTATTGAGGCTTATTTTTTTATTGTTCTAGTACTTTTTTTTTAATGTGCAAATATAAAGAAAAATTTGTTTTCATTTTAAATAAATTTGATATATTTTATCTAGAGAAAATATTTTTATTTATCTACTAAAATAAAACTATAAATAAAGTGATTTTAGTAAAAATTAATTTACTTAGAAAAAAATATGGACAGATTTTAAATGACCTGAGATGCCGAAAGAGAATTTTTTTGAATAGGAAAATTTATCGACTCTTTCAAGAAACAGGAAGGATATGATTTTTTATCCCAATCAGGTTCGATAATCCAATTGATATAATTTGGTAAATATAAAATAAATCAATTATTTAAAGTCCATAAAACTCAGATGATGAAAAGACTAAAAAAAATTGTTGGTAGTCTACAGGATGACCCTAAAGTCTGAACACATAGGCAAATATATTTTTTCCTTAAATGTTGAAAGAAGAAAGAAATGAACTGGTACTTCTCAGTGGACGTAAAGGATGGCCATAGCTAGAAAGATAGCAGATGTTTTTAAAACATGTCATCCGGGGAGGCTTTTTTATGGTGGGACCCCATTCTGGACGACCAAGTGTATCGGACAAAACGAAAGACTAAAATTCATGCTAGCCAGAAAAAAATCACTTGAGGCTGGGTCGATTTTAAAAGAACAAGTACGAGTTACAAAGATTAGGAAGCCCTGCTCTAGATCTTCAGTAAACATGTTTTCATCTAATTGATTGGAAAACCATTCACACATCCTCAGTTATATGATGCAAGCTTTGTAACTTGTGTTCTTTTAAAATACGACCCAGCTTCAAGTGAATTTTTCTGGCTAGCATGAATTTTAGCTTTTCGTTTCGTCCGATAAACTTGATCGTCCTCAAGGGAGTCGCACCGTGGAAAGCCTCCCAGGATGATGTGTATTAAAAGCATCTTTCTATCTGTGACTACCCTTTAAGTCCACTGAAAAGTACCAGTTCAATTTTTTCTACTTTCAACAAAGTCATATTTAATCTGTAAAGGAAAAAATATATCTGCCTATGTGTCCAGACTTTAGGGTCACCCTGTATACTCATTTAAAATCTACGTTTTTCGAATATATATTAGGAAAAGTATTTCTTTGACAGCCAATCTGTCTTGAATAAAAAACAGTATTAGCTTATATTATTAGTTTAAAAGATGTGATTGAGATGAAAAGACGAGTATGCTACAGAGTGAGGAGGAAATACAGAGGTGCAGTGAATGAGAAGTTGGATTTGAGAGGTGGTGTTTAGCCGAGTGTCGAAGGGCTGGGTTCGGTGGTGGTGGAATTTTGGTGACCTCGAGGTCACGCCCTGAATCGCTGTTCTGCGCACCGACTCTTCCATTTCGGTTAATCGAGATAAAAATGAGAAAAAGTCTTCCCGCTTTGCAGGACAAACAAAGACTCAAAAAAAATAATAATAATAATAAATAAAAAGTTTTTGTTTTATTTAAAGATTATTCAAAGCATCAATGAAAAAAAAAATTTTTAAACTCGGAAATCCTTATAAATATTTTTAATTAAATTATGTAGATAGATATTAATTAAATGATTTTATAATTTCAAAAGTTGGAATAATTTATGCACTTCATCTCAAATAACATGTTATAATTTATTACTACATAATGAGAAGAAATATATTCTTTTATTAGATTTAAAAAATTGTTTATAACATTTTTGGTTATTTTGCAATTAGTGGCGAAGTCATTCTCTAAACTTTTAATTAATCGGGCTATCAAAACAACGAGATGAATGATGAAGAAAAGGGTAAGGTAAAACAAAATTCCAAGGGAAATTATTCTCTTTTTTTTTATATGAATGTGCCCTTTTTTTTCTTCATTTTAAACTAAGATTTCCCCTGGAGTAGTGACAGGAGTAATGTTTCATAATTAAGAACTAAGTTACCAGAATCTATTTTTAAAATGAGAAGTTCATCTAGGGAGCTAGTAGGTTAATCTTCTTAATTTTACTATAGTACAAGGAAGTCTAATTTAGAAAATCTAATCAGCTTTTTTCCTATAATCGACAAATCTTTTGAAAAAAAAAAAAAAAAACGACTGGGGAATAAATATGAACTCTGGAGTGGAGATGAAGAGAAAAGAAAGCAAAGAAAAAATTTATGAGCAAAAAATAAAAATTGAACTAAAATAAAATCTTTTAAACAAAAAATTGGAATTTAAACTTGGTCAATTAATCGGCTTTAAAATGATCGATTAATCGACTAATTATATAGTAAATTAAAATTGTTTTTTAATATCAATTTCAAAGCAATGAAGAAACTAATACCTCTATAATTAAATTGTTATTAAAAATTATTTTTAAATACTCTGAAAAAGGGAAAAAGTTTCTCATAAAAACTTGTGAAATCAATAATAAAGATTTATAAATTTTTCTCCAACACACTTAAACTGTTTTGTGATAGTTTAATAATTTTAGATAATAGAATCTCAATTATCTAAGAAAAAATTTCAAATGGTTACATTATTTACAGCGAGAAAAGTAGGTCATGGCCGATTATGCAAAATATTCATTCATTGTATTAAATATTCTGCTTGTTATATTTTTTTTAAGTTTCCTTCATAAATTTTTAATTAAATTATAAATGCTGATGTCATCATTAATAGAAAAGTTTCAATTTAGATTTGTTTTTAAAATTTATCATATTGTTATCATGCCTCAAAAGTAATTATACCTCGTGATGAAATTTCCTCCTTTTTGCTTTTATTTATTTATGCCACGTAAAAATTATTTATATAACTAAATATTGATAATTAAATATAAAAATAATAAATAGGAAAAAACAAAATAAATTTGGAGAACAAATTAAATATAAATAAATCAAATAGTCTAAATGATCTTCAATTTTCATGGCTGGTATGAATGAATAAAATTCGAAATAAGGTTGAAATTATTGTTTAATATACTAATCCTCTAAAAAATAATTGAACCTCTATCTTTTATTTCATCTTAATGGATAATTAAACTGGATAGATAGAAGGGGGAATTTAAACTATTTCCTTTTGAAAAAATAATTTTTTATCTTCATTTTACTATAACTTTGTAAATAAATCAGATCAATTAAACGCTTTTTTTTTTAACTAGCTATGTCTGCCTGTCCTTTATGGAAAACATTTTCTAGACTATTTTACAGACACGTCCATGAGCTAGATCTAAAATTTTGTAAATAGGCTCTGTTCCATTCCAACACATTATATATATAAAAAAAAATCGACTTCATTTGAAACTTTAAACCTGAAAAATCAAAATAACTCTTTAATAATTTTAATATTAACTTTTGCGAAATAATGTCCATATAATAAATTGTTCTATTCATCATTTTAAACAATTTTAGTTTGGAAAAAAAATTTTATCTCATACAAAAAAACCTATTTAAAGGGAAATAAAAAATTTATGATTAGGATTGCCAGCTCTGAAAAAATTGTTTTTAATTTCTACGTCAGAATAAATAGGACTAAAAAGTATGAAATAAATTTTAAAAAGATGCTTTTATTTAAAAAACACTAAAAAAATAGGAAAATAACTTTTTATAAAAGTATGGTCACTCATTGAAACTTAAAATTAATTAATTAATTAATTAAAAATTAAATAAATTATTCAATGAGCACCCACCCTTGTATAAAAAGTTATTTTTTCCTTTTTAAATAAAATCGTTTTTTTTTTAATCATTTCCTAAAATAAATATTTTTGATATGGATATTTTATCTGAGTAATGTTATGTTTGGTTTGGAGTTATTTTTTAAGTAATTATCGTAAATCTTTTTAAGGCACCTATTTTTCCATTTATTTTCATCTTCATGCTCTTTGTTTATTCTGTTTCCTCTGTCCATGAATTTGAATGAAATATCACTTCTATAAAATGAGAGAGAGCCAAAAAGAGCGAGAAAAAATTGAAAAGAGGAAATATTAAAACTTTCAATGCATGTATAATAGAAAATCGTTTTAGGGGACATTACTAATTCCTCAATATATAATAAAGGAATATTGACTTTTTAATTGAAAATTGAAAAATAATTTAATGTTGGAAATAGGACCGGACTTATTCCTAACGAATTAGAGCCCATCCCCAATGGGGCATCATATAGACATTTTTGTAAAGTAGTAGTCATCCACATAACTCGACTTTTTAATTTCCTCCCTAGAATAATCATACTAATTTGGACGTTTCGAGTTTTAGAAGTACGAGTTATGTTATTTGAAACACGAATTAACTGTTTGATCATACTGTCGCTTTATCTGTAGATCTATTAGCACGTGTAGAAAATTTTCTATCTCATTCAGTGAATATTTCACGGTAAATCCATGAGAAAATGGCATTTTACCACTCTTATCCTATACTTCCATGTTTAATGTAAAATTATTATCTTTAAGAGATAGTTCTTAAATGGCCTCGGCAGTTTTATGTGACGGCATCAGAAATAATAATTATAATTGTTAGCATGACGATGATCGTCACCTGTCACTATTTACTTAAATTATCCACTTATTTTAAATAGATTTTCTTGGTTTTGACAGTATCAAAATATAGAACATGAACATAGTTTCTACTCCAGAAAGGAAGAGTAATTATTACATTTTAATTAAGAGTTAACATTTGATGATAATGATGCTATTAGTAATATTTATCGTAATAATTAAAGTAGAAATTTTTTTAAAAAATCATAGATTTAGGAATAGGAAGAATTTTTTCTAAATATTAGAAAAGAGTAATTTCGCGAAGATAATGTCTAACCTTTTTAGACTTACTTCAAACGTGTATTTCCGTTGAAATCTTAACGTGAATGCAATACTTTTTGTCTATTTATTACATATATAGATAAGAGAGAGTAAAAATTGTTCGTTATTTTCGTCCGGTATTAGAGAGATATTATGTAGCTTGTCTAATAAGCTTTATAATCCAACTTTCTAACGTACAGAAAGTATTTAAAATTGGGGATATTTGAAATTTAATGATAAATTAAGATATTTATAGATGTACAAGATAAGAGCAGGATGAAAAAAATTGTTAATTAATTCTACTTAAATTTAAATTAACAAAGTTGCTTCATTTTGATGAAAGAAAACAATATATGGTTAAATAGTGAAATATCTGTAAAATAAGGTAGAATTTGTTCTTTCGTCAGAGCTCAATGGGTCGCATAACTACAATGTTTATTAAATAACATGTCTGAGGAGAGGGGGTCATGTCATAATTAAAATTTAAAAACTACTTATTGTATCTAAAAATATGTGTCTTATATATTTTTTTCTTTGAAAATAAGACAATAGATGATTTTTAATTTATAGTAATTAGTTAATACCATTTTGGTTTAGATATAAACGTCTTGACGATATACTTGAAAAATGATCTGAATACCAAATTAGGTGGTAATAATAAGAAAATATGTTGATATATAGAGACAAACGAGTCTTTATCAATCCTTGCTGCCCTAAACGGCGTAGAGTACCTTCTTTACGCTGAAATAAAGTATATTTTCGGTCTAACTGTGACTTATTTGTATTAAATACAACGTTTCGATCACTTAATCTGTGGCCTTCTTCAAATACAATACAGATAAAAAGCACAAAGTTTTACATCTAGAGATGTACAAATTTAGATTATAGATGTAAAAGAAAGCTACCGAATGAGGAGAATAAAGCTTACTTAATATAATATAATTTATTAATAATAACAACTACCTAAATTGGAGTGATAGCTTTAATTGAAATATTTTTCCAAAAGCCTATTCGTTTTGGGAAAGCTCCATGTTTTGGGTTTTTAGAAATTTAAAGGCAAAATGAAAACTAAAAAAAAACCTTCTTCCCCATGGAGTAAAGATTAAGTTTTCCTTTCATGACCAAATGACAGTTCCGGTCTTAAACGAAAAAATGTATTTAAAATATTTGGATATCAATTAATAAAAATATAAATAAGTAAAAAGTAGATGGTGATTATATTTTTATATCGTCTCTTTCAGAGCAACACCATTTTTTGTAAAATTGAGTTAGGAATTTCAACGGAATCAAATTATTTATGGGATTGATCTATGGCACTAAATTCTTGACAGATCAGTGATTTGCATCTTCCTAGTGCCACAAATCGAATGTAATTCATAACTTAATTTTATAAACTGTTGAGAAATGTATTTTTGCTATGTTAAGCAATGATATAAAATTTTATCTTTGTTAATGTCTATATAGCCTGCTGAAACTGAAAATATTTATGAAAAATTTAATAAATTATCGAAAAAAATTTTTTTATTAAATAGAAAACTGCACTAATAATATGGCAGGTAGTCATTATTTTTTTAGGTTATGAATGAACAGGCACAATTTTAAAAAAAGTTAGAGAATTATGGACACAACACAAAGCTTCGTTAGTTTATTTTATAAATGCTAAAAAAAAAAGACGCAGTGGCTGCTGGCTTGGCCCAACCCCCTTCATATGCCATACCCTGGACAACTACTCTGGCAACGCCTAGTTACGCTATTCCAGGCTGGCATTTAATACAGTATTCAAAATCGGTTCCATAGAAATGTATTGGAGCGATTTGCGCCGCCAACTTTATTATCATTTGACAATATATTTCTCTCTAGAATATATATGCAAAATGTTAAAAATTTTATTTGAGATTCAAAAGGCAAATCTCGGTTAAGTGATTTCATGGAAAAATCTAATGATAAAGTTTAATTATCAATATGAATAAGGAAGAGTGATAATTTTTGCTGCTTCAAACACCCATTGTTTAGTAGTATTTAGTGATTAAGAAATGTGAGGCGTGGGTTTGGTTCCTATTCCCAAAAAAAAATTATAAAATTCCCAGGGTTTTTTTTACATTCTTTTAATAGGAATGTTGATAAAAGTCAAAAAGAAAAAAGTTTTTGGTTTGGAATCTTGGAATGGAACAACTAAAGAGGAATTCCCATAGATAA